>AYEL01059961.1:0-56059 GCA_000484575.1 Olivierus martensii | reverse complement strand
TGATTTGTATTCATAAATCATTCATGAAAAATTCTTAAAATTAGAAAATAAAAAGTTTTAAGAACAAAAAGCAGTAATCAGATTGCAGTAAACTATAAACAATGAAAAAATATTGATGAAAGAAAAACGTTCTAACTTCAAGAAACTATAGTTTAAAGTGGCAACATTCAAGTTAAAACTAAAATGGGATAATTGTTATTTTTATTACTGTAAAATAACATTGATGACCGATCATAAATATGAACTCTGACTGTAGTAGACTTTCGTATGTACTCACTGCACTGATATCAAACGCACTGTGAGATGGTATAGGAGTATCGATGCAACAAATTCCTGCCATTTCGTTGTCCCGTGTGATGGTGAGAGGAATATGTTTGTGCAAGAATCAATCTTGCTTGAACGTATGTAATCTTTATAATAATAACGGTTTGAAAAACCACGCCAAAGTGAATCAATAAAAATATAGAATTCGAAGAAACCGCGTTATATCGAAACAGCGCTAAACGGAGCAGCGTTAAGCGCGGTCTTACTGTATTTTATCGCTTTACCGCTGCCGAAAAACCGCTCATCAGTTCACACTAACGCGGTATATTATCTTGAATGTACAGTACATTATAGGAAGGTTGTAAAGACTTCTCATATTTCAGTACACTGAGTTCCGGCATTTTGATTGTTGTACATCGTACGATTATGATGGAAAATAAAGTAAAAATTTCTGTTTTACTTTATGAATAATGGAACAAGCAGTTGTGTTGAAATCTGACGTAAAATTGTGGAGCATCGCTATTGGTCAAAAAGCAGAACGGTCGTCAACTACCGCGGAGGTTGAAGTCGAAGCTGCTTCGACTCGAATCGCCGCCGAAAATACGCGCCTCAAACCGCTCTCTGACCGCGTGGAATGACGTTATAAGGCGGTTTTCCGCGATGAAACAGCGCTAGTGAGAACCAACATTTACAGTTCATAATTATTTTAAAGAAATCATCTTTACAGAAAATATTATCTTTGACCTTTTTAATATAGCTTCTGTTATTACGATATTTAATCAGATACTATCTTTTTAGACTATTGATATTGAAGCATTGCATTGAAGTTATCCGAGAAACTTCTAAATAAGGAAAATTAGTTGTATACTGTATATTATATACTAGTTGATGCCTGCAAATTTTTGCGGTTATAAATATTTTAATAAAAGTTTGTTGCAATTAAACCTCTTTATATACGGGATTTCGTGATTGAGTTTTTCCAAAAACTTTTCATCCTAGAGAAATATATAATAGAAGCAATATAATCCTGGATCTATTAAATTACTGTCCGTTTTTGTTGTCCATTTTTCTTTTTGCTGTAGGGAAATTCCGTGGTAGAAACATTCGCGAAGCGTTGCATTATTTACATTGTATCCGTCGCACTCTGTACACCAGGGGTGGGCAATTATTTTCTGCCGAGGGTGGAAGCCGGAACTCAGTGTACTGAAATATGAGAAGTCTTTACAACCTCCCTATAATGTACTGTACATTCAAGATAATATACCGCGTTAGTGTGAACTGATGAGCACATGAGAACTGATGATTCGGCAGCGGTAAAGCGATAAAATACAGTAAGACCGCGCTTAACGCTGCTCCGTTTAGCGCTGTTTCAATTATTGATGATAACATTAGCTAATCTATTAATAATTAATAAAACTTCTTTGACATAAAAGATTACCCAAGTTCAAGCAAGATTGATTCTTGCACAAACACATTCCTCTCATCATCACACATAATAATTAATAAAAATTACTTTGACTTAAAATGACTACTCACATTCAAATATTAATAATTAATAAAAACTACTTTCTAATGTTAATAAAAACTACTTCGACATAAAATGACAAGTTCAAGCAAGTGATTCTTGCACAAACATATTCCTCTCACCATCACACGGGACAAGAATAATGGTTACGCCAATCTCGCTATCATGTGTAGCCACTTTTGTCATACAAAAAATATATTCGTGTATCAATATTATTTTTAAAATATACTTTTCTTGTGTAATTTTCTTAGTTTTTGTTTGTATGCAAAGTTCAAAAAGATCAGTAGAAATTATTTTTTTCATTAAAAACATTAGAAAATAATCCGTTCTACGAATTAATAAATTCAGATAATTTCCTTTAAAAACGTAAGTATTTTATCAAACTGATTGATTGTTAACAACCTATTACATCACAATGTTACAAAATATTAGGTACCTACATAATTAATTTTGTAAAAACAAATTTACAACTTCATGTGAATAGTGAAATTTACTATGTTCATGATTAATTGTCATCAAAATTTGGAGTAACTCGGTAGTGTACGTGTACACTAGCGAGAGTATCCATTATTTTATTTTTTTCTTTTCGAGTAGAATTTTACAAATATGGGCCTTGAAACTTTAATGTGTTCTAGTTTATGTGACGGACCGTATAAGATGCCTTCGCGGGCCGCCTTTTGCCCAACCCTGCTGTACACTCTCCAACGAAGAACCTCAGAAACAGCGTTCCCAGATCTGAATTGCTGAAAGTAGCGAGCTCAAGTACTATGAGATAGCAAGAAATTTAAAAAGAGATTATATGACAAATAAAAAATGAAAATCATGTGCAAAAAGCTGCTAGATTAAATAACAAATATAATTGTAAAATTTATACAAAATTATAAAAATTAAAATAAATCAAACTTTGTTGTTATGGCAATAATGGCAATGCGGTTTCTTCAGATCAAAGATCCTTACTTCAGACGTAATGACAGTTGCAATCTCTAACGAAAAGAATCAGGAAATACGATTTAGCCCTTCTTATGTTTTAAGCGAATTTCAGATTTATAATATATATAAGTGTAGATATATATATAGAATAGCTATTTGTAATAGCCAACGATCTCAGACGTAATGACAGTTGCAATCTCTAACGAAAAGAATCAGGAAATACGATTTAGCCGTTTTTATGTTTTAAGTTAATTTCAGATTTATAATATATATACAGTAAGTGTAGGTATATATATATAGAATATCTATTTGTAATAGCCAACGATCTATATAGATCGTTAGTAATAGCATACCACCACGTGGTATTAGCATTGGGTATTAGTCTAATTATCAATTTAAGCCTATTAAAGTACCTTATTTGATATTATTATTTAATTAATGTAATATATAATAGTTAGCAAATTAGAGATAGACTACAAGTTAAAAATAAAACAATAACAACAATTTAATATAAAATTTGGATTTTAGTAGTTTACCGAAATAATAAACAGCATAGTACTCGACATTCGCCACTAATCTGGTAACAGGATTATAATGATCACGCGATTATTGCATGTGACTATTATAATCCAATGACGTTGATTACATAGTAAAGATGCAATCGTTATAATCCAGTAATATCGGCTAGCTAGAATATCATGTGGTTACTGTAACCCAATGAGATCCTCAAAGGAACAGACACAGGATTTTATTATAATAGATTATTAACATTACACAAAATTAAATTTAGTTTTATTTATAAGTTAAACGAAACTGTGCAATATACAGAAAGAGAATACAATATTTTATTTTGATGATAACATTGATATCGATTACGAAAATATGTGCATTTGATTAATCAGCGATTCGTGAATGAACATATTTTGTAAAAGTGGCTTTCAATGTCTTTCAGTTCTTTATTATACGAAGAGCAAAAAGGTTTTCTTAAAATAGTGGCTTCTGTTTCTGCTAGCAGCCAGGCAATACTGCAATCGCAATTGATTGGAATATCTGAAAAGAGTAAAATTTCATTAATAATAATATATACCTATAAATTATTCATCGATAAATTTATATTTATGCCATGACACGCAAATCTGTTCCATCACTGATTTTACATAAATTAATTAAATCGGGCTTCTCTCAAATATTTCCTCTTCATCCAGAGAAAGCCGAGTTTTATATCTTTCCAAATTTTTCACAGCTTTCTTATAATATGTAGAGAGGTTCAAATATTCTCTACGCAAATCTGTTCCATCACTGATTTTACATAAATTAATTAAATCGGGCTTCTCTCAAACATTTCCTCTTCATCCAGAGAAAGCCGAGTTTTATAACTTTCCAAATTTTTCACAGCTTTCTTGTAATATGTAGAGAGGTTCAAATATTCTGTATAATCATGCCAACGTTACAATCGACTAACTTCTTCGTATATTTGCAAAACATGTATTTCAAATTGAATATGAATCTATGTTTTTAAGAAGTGAAAAAAATGTAATATTGGTTAGTTTTATCCTTAGCTAATATTTTTAAATATTTCTCTACGGCTGAACGTAAACATCGAAAACGCTCAATTTGGCACAAACTTGATATATCAAGTCATTCCAAAAATAATGTCTTCTTTTATACTGTACTTATTCAAATATGTCTCAGCTTGTCTGAACATGAATTTTCAATGCTTTCACAATGTTGGAAGACAATTATTGATTCAATTTTTTTTCCGTCAGTGTATGTCTCAGCTTGTCTGAACATGAATTTTCAATGCTTTTACAATGTTGGAAGACAGTTATTGATTCAAATGGAGAATATATACTTGCTTAAATTAGCAAATGATTTATCTTTTATACTCTTTCAAAATTTAATGTTAAAACGACTCTACTTTTGAGATGACCTGATAGTATAAAATAAATTCTTTGTCCGCTATTTTGAATCAAAGTGATTACTTTTACTCTTGGAAAGATTTAAATGAAACTGGTAAATGATGAATTTTATTAACATATCAATGGATTGCTTTCAAAATGCATGTTTTCGCAACTTTATCTGAAATACTTTCTTTACGTTATCGAAGAAAGTTTTATCTGAATAACTGATGAAAGTATAGCGACTTATTTCATGTAAAACAAAGTGCTATTCCGCAATTCGAGACTTCAAATATTCTCAAAATACTACTTTCTAAGGTTCCAAAATATTGACTTTTAGAATTAATTTATTTCATAATATTAAAATTTTTAAAATGCTAGAGATCAAATCGAGATTTCGAAAACAATAAAAGTGAAAAAACAGTAAAAAAGTTAATTAAAATACAGTCAAACCTCCGTCTTCACGAACTTAATTCGTTCCTGAAGATCGTTCGTAAACCGAAACTATTTTCACCATAGAAATTAATGTAAAATGGATTAATCTGTTCCTGGCCTCAGATGACTGATGATTGCTTATTTAAACTTTTATAACAGTACTTTGGGCACAAGTTCTTAACATCAAATCAATGAAAACCGTTAAACCTATCACAAAAAAGATAAACATAACACTAAGCAGATCAAATATAGAATAAAACTTAATTTAGTTTTACCGTACCTATATGGAGGAGAGTTGACAGTGTAAGTAGGTGGTGAAGAAATAAAATGTTATTGTTTGGAAGGGGATTCTTTTTTTTCTATCTCTTGGTATCACTCGACCCTAAAGGTGGTGAAGAAATAAAATGTTATTGTTTGGAAGGGGATTCTTTTTTTTCTATCTCTTGATATCACTCGACCCTACTTTAGACCCACTGGGCCTCTGTTTCACTAAAAAGTTGTCCAGTGTGATTTGTTTTTCTCTACGTTTTAAAATGTTTTTAAAGTGACACATAGTATTATCATTGAAAATGATTATGTTAACGGCTTACGTGTTCGTAACTCGAGACACAGTACGTCATTCGAGACTATTTGTGTTCTGAAAATTTGTTCGTAAACCGAATTGTTCGTGAATCGAGGTTTGACTATATTAAAATTATGAGTTAGTTTCCTGTAAACAAATTAGTGCGCGAACTGTACTTCAATAAATTGAATGTATGAATATGAAATCGCCATTATAATTTTCATCAATATACTGTTGGGCCATCAATAACTAATAAAATAAAAAAATAATAGATGTTTTACAATGTTGTTGTTATTATATAAATATAATCCATGTTATTATTTGGAATGAGAAAATAATGTTAAATACAAAGATTTTAAAATAGATCGTTGGTTAAATATAACTTGTAATCAACGATCTTTGCTTGCAATAAAACAAGTTACAGTGGTGATCAGTTAACGAACTGTTCGGATAATGAACACTTTCGCGAAAGATTTTAATGTTCGGTTAACGAACACAAATTTGGATAAAGAACACTTCACAGAACAAACTGTGGGACCCGCGGACTGACGGAATGATAGTTCAGCCGGATGGCCGCGTGGTAAAGTTGTAGCTTACCATACTGGAGGATCTGGGTCCACTCCTCCAATTTTTCAGAACGGGTCCGACCCGGCCCGTTGAACCTCATTCTTTAACCATCCGATTGACCTCGTAGAGAATTGCAATATTTATATTCATGCCCAGACTATATTGGCAAATCGCTCTCAGACAAAAAATATTATGATTAATGATAATCTGAACGAAGATGTACTAAAAGAATTATATAATATTTAATAATATTAATTTTTACTGTTCCGATTACGAGTGTATCTGTTGAGTGCAGTTTTTCAACACAAGCGAATTCATACATTCCCAAAGAACGCTCAGTCAAAGGAAAGATTGTCATCACTAGCATTGCTTTCAATAGAAAAAGAGCTTTTAAATACTTTGATGGAATCAACAAGCGATTTTTATGATAAAGTAATTAACGACTGTACGGAAAAAAATCGCGTATCGAGTTAGTTTATAAAAAATAATAAAAACAAGTTCTTATATCTTTGTTTCATATCAATTATCTATATTAAAATCAAAATAAATAAAGTATTTGTTTTTGTCATTTTTAATATTTGTTCATAATTTTTATGGAAAAACAGCTTCCCTATCAGCAAATGTCACCGCACGCCACAATGACAGGCTTAGGCCTTGCGCGCTCGTGGACTTATGGGTAAGGACGAGAATGACAGGTTTAGACCTTGCGCGTTGGTGGACTTATGGGTAAGGATGGAAGAATAGGCCTTGCACATTTGTGGACTTATGGGTAAGGATGGAAGAACAGTAACCGATTAAAATGAACTCGGAGACAACTTAAAACAAATCAAAGATTTATAAAGAAGAAGAGAGAGATTTTACAACATTTTGATCTTAGAATGCACCCATACTAAGATGAGTCAATAGGCTTGGGATCTGTACAACGACAATGCTATTAATCACTTCCGAAAAATACTGAAGAAAAGAGAAAAGCAATCGACATTGGACAGATTCTTTAATGGAAAATAAATTAAAATGTAATACTATATACACCTAGCCCTCGATTTGCACGGCACTCAATTTACACGGTTTCGCTTTTACACGGTTGAAAACAAAAAAAAAAATTTTTGTTTTCAACCGTGAAAACAAAAACAAAAAAAAAAACAAAAAAAATTTTTTGGGGTTTTATTTTGATTGTTTTGCATTATGCCATTTATAAATTAAAAGAGTATCATATTGTCACGTTTTGTGGGTTTACGAGTTCGTAGAGATTAATAAAGAGTGAATACAACTATATTTCGTATTGTTCAGTTTATTCACAAAAAACAAAATAATTAAACTATAATTATTTTGTTTAAATAATTTCAAACTAAATTCAATACAAAATCCGATAATTATCTCATACAACACTAATCATATAGTCCAATTTATTCACACAAAACAAAATAATCTTGTTTCATATAAGCTACATTTCGTATAGTCCAATTTATTCACACAATGCAAAACAATCTTGCTTCACTATAACTAAATCGATAGTCCAATTTATTCACACAAAACAAAATAATGTTGTTTCACTATAACTAAATTCACAATCCGATAATTATCTCATACAACACTAATCTATGTCTTAATTCAGAAATCCGATAATTATCTCATACAACACTAATTTATGTCTTTAATTCAGAAGAACTTTCGATAATTATCTCATACAATACTAATCTATGTCTTTAATTCAGAATAACTGACAGTTCTTCAACAAAATAATCTTGTTTCACTATAAATTCAATACAAAATCCGATAATCATCTCAACACTAATCTATGTCTTTAATTCAGAATAACTCACAGTTCTTCTTACTCCACTTTCTGTTTCACTATAACTAAATTCAATACAAAATCCGAAAATTATCTCATATAATACTAATCTGTCTTTAATTCAGAATAACTCACAGTTCTTCTTAGTCCACTTTCATTGTCTTTAATTCAGACTAACTCACAGTTGTTCTTAGTCCACTTTCGCTCCTTTAATTCAGAATAACTCACAGTTCTTCTTAGTCCACTTTAGCTTTCACAATTTATCGCTCTCTATTAACTTTTATTGTCCAAGTCTCGCAGTTCAACTAAACTCAACTCAGGTATTAACTTTTACTGTCCAAGTCTCGCAGTTCAACTAAACTCAACTCACGTTTGCAGCTCACCTATTTATGTTTGATTTTTTTTATTTCGAAGTCGCGCTAATCGAGGCCTATCTGTATTATGCATTTTGTGTGTGTGTTTTGAAACCTATAGTAATTATTATTTATCTATTTATTTTTAATTCAGAAACAGTGTGACACCAATATACATCTTTCCCTCGATTTACACGGTTTTTAAATGGAAACAAAAAAATTTCTTTTGGGTTTAATTTTGATTGTTATTGTATTATGCCATTTATAAATTAAAAGAGTATCATATTGTCGCATTTTGTGGGTTTATGAGTTCGTAGAGATTAATAAAGAGTGAATATTCTTTATTAATCTCTATTCTTTATTAATATAGAGTGAATATTCTTTATTAATCTCTACGAACTCGTCATATGGCCTGAAGTAATAGTCGAAAGAAACGTGACTTCAACTGAAAATGTTTATGCCTATATCATAGATATTGCTCATTCTATTGGAGGCGAAGGATTTAATGATTTTAATATTCCAGATATTGAAGAGAGAAATTATTTGAGGATGAGGAAATTTCAGATTCGGATCTTCTGGACTTAATACTACATCAGGTTCCTGAAGATACTGGAGATAGCAGTTCCGACAATGACAATAATGCAGCTGAAAAATTTGCCCGAAAAGTAATTGCTGAAGGGCTTCGACTAGGTAGAGAACTGCAAACTTATTTTTTGAACAGAGATTCTGATACTGAGAGAGCATTGAAATTTAAAAGAGCAATAAAAAATGCTCTCAGTCAATATGAAGAAATTTACAAGAATACCCGCCAAAGTAAGCAAATGTTGATAAATGATTTCTTACCAACGAAGTGGAAAACATCTCAATTAGTGCAGCAATACCTATGGGAAACGTTGATGAATTTTCTGTTAATGACTCGGATAGTGATATTACACTAGCACTACCAAAGAAAAGGAGAATTCTAGCTTTACAAAGCTCTGAATAAGAGTAAAGGCTGATTTTTAATTTAAGGTGTAGTTGTTATGAAGGTTATTTATGTTTGAATTCTTTTATTGTTTTTATTGTACGGAATATTGTTAATTTGTTTTTTGTTTTTTTTTTTTTGTACCGTATTCGGTGTTAATTAATGTTTATGTTTTCATTTTCAAAAATAAATTGAAAAAGTATAAGCATTAAATTCTCTAAAAAAATTAATGAACCAATCTCCTTTTTTTCTTTAATCCTTATCTCATTTTACACGGTTATAAAGAACATATTCTCGACTTTTCATTATCTTCTTTAGATCGATTTACACGGTTTACAGTTTAATTGAACATATCCTTCTATTTTGTATGAATTCTGCGTCCCGTTTTACACAGTTTCGGTTTGCACGATTTTTCCAGCAAAGTATCTACCGTGTAAATCGAGGGCTGGGTATATGTATATGTTATGCGGTTTCGGTTTGCACGATTTTTCCAGGAACATATCTACCGTGTAAATCGAGGGATGAGTGTAATTTTAAAACTAGAGTATTATTATAATTTTAATTCATAAATCAGAATGATAGGAAAATAAGAACAGAAAAAGACCAGCCAACCAAATGAGACATGGCTGAAGTGTTCATTGAAAAGCCCAAAATGTGCATGGGAACATTATCTTAGAACGGATTATGTTCGTTAACCGATCACCCACTGATTATATACTATTAAGTGCTGCCAACTGAGCAACGAACAATATCATTTGCACAGGAAAATATATGAGAAAACATTGAGAAAACTAAGTACAATTATTTTATTTTATAATAGTATAATTTTAATAACTGAGAATCCGTCAAATACAGAATATCCCATGAGGATATGGCGGCTTAATCTAACTAACCAAACCCAAAATGTGCACACAACTGACTGTATACAGATGCCGAAGAGAGTAAAAAAATTTACTTGTGTTATTTGCAAATATAAGCAGGTATGCTATTTTATCACCAAAAATGACATTACAATATCTTTTTATATAGCAATAATGAAATTAATGATTTGTACAAGAGCTAATTAATAATTGTAATATTTTATTTCGTATGAATTGTGAATACAAATAAAATCAATCATATAATATGAATTTATAACAATTATCTTATGGTATGCTATTTTAATATTATTTCTCCTACAATTCGGGCTTTATTAATTTTTACAACTTACAAGTTAGTTGATAACATAATCCATTAGAATTTGTTCAAATTGATTGATTACTATTTTAGAATTACATCTTATGATTTTTTTTGTAATAATAAAGCAATACTGTATATATTTATATAAAAATACAGTATATATAGCTTTTATTATGAATTAATTTTTAATTTCTTTAAAAAAATTCTTAAAAATGCTTCAAATTCTACAGTCAGTTGTATATACCAGATAAACACGAAGATGTTTCAATTTAAAATATTTAATTTACTTGATGGTTTTGGAGTGCTCTTAAGTTAATTAAATTATAACAAGCAAAGGATTATTAAAATTGATTTTTTATTTACAATGAAATAAATACGCATTACATGATATATGATATAATTCCAAGTATAATCTATATACAGAAATATAAAATTTCAAATATTTAGCGAAACAAAATAAGTTGCTAAAAATATTATGAAAATGAGTACAGTATAAAAACAAACAAGATTATTAGTATTAATATCAGAAATATGAAATGATAAGAATTGAGATCATGGAAAAGATAATGTGCAAGCAGTTTTGCACAAGCTATCGGAAAATTTGCATTTCATGTTTTCATTGAATTGCCTGGAAGATATCTCTGGATAAAATACAGCCATTGGAGTCGAATTGGCTAAAGCTGTGCCCACGAATCGACCGAATTTTAAGGCCATTTGAGATATTTTGCTAGATTTCTGTAATGAAAAACATAACTTTATTAAATAGTAATAAAGTATAGCTTTTTCATATAACATAACTTAATATAAAAAAATCCATGCTTTAAATAAAATAAAAAATTTATTTAATGTATAATTTGATTTATTATTAACTCTGATTTGCATCCTATAATTAATTGTGTTTACTAGAAATTTCTATATTATTTATTAAAACGCAGATAATTTTTTAGAAAAATTACTTGAAAATAATAGAGATTTACAGTACAGTACTGGATATGTTTCTTTGGCGATAGTAATTTATTCAAAAAGTGTGAATAAAATTATATTTTAATTAAAATTATCCTTGAAATCAGCATTCTAAGAAATAATGATGATTTCCAATATATAAAAAAGTTAATACAGTAATTAATTTTAAATACTTATATTATTTTGATTTTTCCTATGAAATAAACATTCGTGTGAATTAGGTATAACGGAATCAAAGTAGATCCATGGCCAATTTTTGCTTTTATTCTTTTCTCTCGAGTGATAATAGTATAATTATTGTTTTCTTTCGTAATATTATATATATTTGCCATACAAAAGAAAAAAAAAAAGATATGTCAAATCTTTTTAGTTTGCAGAACAGGCAATAAAAATATTACACTTTAAAATTTGAGGAAATATTGCTCTTTGTTGCCTCATTAGAAAATATGAATTGGAATAGAAACAGAATTATCAAAAAATTATGCAAACCTTTGCCAATTAATGTAAATGAAAATGATCTGAAAAAAGATTTTTTTCAAAATTTTATGTATGATTTTGTTAAAATTGGTTTTCACTAGTGTAGAAAACTGTCTTGTGATGTCGTTCCATACAGTCAGAGAGCGGTTTGAGGTGTGGATTTTTGGCAGCAGTTTACATTGAAGCAGCTTCAACTTCAACCATTGCAGTAACTGACTGCTCTGCTTTTTGACCAATAGCGACATTCCACAATTTTATGTCAGATTTCAATATGGCTGCTTATTTAGTTATTGATAACATAAAACAGAAACTTTCACTTTATTTTCTGTCATAATCATACAGTATAAACAATTAAACTGTCAGCACTCTATGCCTACCAAAATGTGCAAAGTCTTTATAGCTTTCCTATAATGCATTTTCAAGGTAATGTATTGCATTAGTGTGAACTGTTGAGCAGTTTTTCAGCAAATGAAAAGTAAAATGGTAAAATACTGCTACTGTGCTAGTGAGAATCAACCTTTAAAATCACAACAAATCCTGAATTACAATAAATTTTTGCAATTATCTAGAAGGATAGTATATTACAGCAATGGTCAACCTGTGGCCCACATTTAATATTTTATGTGACCCATATTTCAAAATAAATAAATAAATAAAATAAATTTCTTAATCAAGAAAACTAAATATGGTTTAAAGATAAGTCAAAACAGCTCTAACAGCAAGTAAAAAGAAGTTTATTATGGTATAACGTTTTCGGACCTATGTCTGGTCCCTCATCAGTACCATACACTTACTTAAATACCATCTTTAACGGAACATTATAAAACAGAACAATCATATTCAAAAATCGAATAACAGAATATTTTACAATTCGGAACATTAGAACAATATTCAAATAATATACAGCAAAAATACACACGTGAAAAGTATAAACATATTTAAGGTAGGTATTGATGAGGGACCAGATATAGGTCTGAAAACATTATACCATTATAAACTTCTATACTTGCTGTTAGAGCTGTTTTGACTTATCTTTGGTATTAAGCAAGTAGTTTTCTCCATATTGTTAAATATGGTTTTTTCAGCACCTTTTTCAGTAAATATAAAAAATGCACCAAATGAACTTCAATTGGAGATAATAAGCTTTTAAAGTAATTTAGATTTGAAAGCTACTTTTGAAGAAAAAATTTGATATACTTTTATGAAACTTTTATCAAAGAAAATCAATTTCCCAACCTAAGAAAGTATGTGGCAAAAATTCTATCATTATTTTCTACAACTTTATGTATGTGAACAGTTTTTTCTGCAATGAGTTTAGTAAAGAGTAAAACAGGAAATCAGCTAACAGACTCTCATCAAAAGTAATTTAAAATTAGTAGTGATTAATATTCAATCAAATATTTTGAATATATTATATTCATATCAGTTCCAGAAGTCACATTAAGTATACCTATGGTAATTTATAATCATATATGAATAAATAATTGTGATTTACACCCGCATTTTGTTTTTTTTCTTTTTTCTCGTGCACAGCCCACGTCAGTTTAAAAATTTTAAATGTGGCCTTTACATAGAAAAAAATTGCCCATCCCTGGTGTATTATATTATAAACTACAAAAACTGTAAATATATGAAAAAGAAAAAATAAATTCAAATTATCTGATATTTGAATTTATCTGATTTTTTGATATTGAAATATCAAAAAATCAGATATTGAATTATTATATCTATTCATTATTATTTCTGATATTCTGAATATTCATGATATTCAGAATATTCATGATAATTCTGATATTCTGATACTGATGATTATTCTGATATTTCAATATCAGAGTATTATCTGATTTTCTGATATTTCAATTTTAAATTTTTCATAAAGTTTATTAATAAATTATTATTTTTTATTAAAACACATTTTACTTTAATATATATAAAATATCAATAAATTATATTAAATAAATATCTAAATAAAACTTTTAAAAAATACTTTAAAATTAGAAATGGTATTAGTGGGTGGCAATAGCAAAGCATTTTCCGAAGAAGTGGTCTCAAAAGTGTTAATAAATTAATGGTTTATAATTATGTCATAATTATCATTAGTACTGCTCATTATTATGAAGAGTTTTCATTTATGTAAATTAAGTCAGCAATTTTTAATAAAGTAATTGAGGGGTCGCTAGTGTGTGACTTCCGCCTTTTTTGGTTCTCCATAAAAGAAAATTATGTTCTGCTTCTGGCTTTAGTTTTTCTTTAATCATCATTACTAATTATATTGCCTGTACATCCTAGAATCAAGTACGCTCAACAAACAAGGTACATTCTTTCAATAACATTATTAACAATTAATATAATTTAAAAAATAATAATAGTAATAATAATATATACTGAACCATTTATGAAATAACTTACCAATAGGCTGTGATCTAAGATTAGTTTGTGGTGGTGGAGGAGGTGGTGGTGGTGAAGAACGTTCTTTGCAGACTTTAGTAAGCATGCCATACACAGCTAATGTGATTGTACAGTACCAACCTCTAAGTACAAGACCATCTGTTGGGATCTGTTAAAAAAAAATATCTATATTTCCATAAATTTATTAATTAATTAACTCCAATAGCTAATAAATTAATTGTAAATAAAGAGTATTTAAGTAATATTTCAATATATAAAAATAAGACATTACATATATAGAAAATTTAAACTATGAATATTTTTTTATATTTATACCTGGTGTGATCAAAACATTAGCTGCAAAATTATTACTTTGATCTTTCTTATCTAGATGAGAAAAATCAAGATAATAATCTTGCAGCTAAAGATCAAGGTAGGACTGCAGAAGTAATGCAAATTTATTAAAAAAAAATAAAATATGAGTGGTTAACTCAATCTCATTAGAAGAGATTAGCATGAAGCATGGAGCACATCACAGAATGGAGGTGATGTGCTAAATCCAGAAATGTTCCATAATTTTCCCAATTTTGATATATTTGAATAAGTATCTCATTTCAAAATACTGTATATCTTCACAAAAAATTATAATCCATATATTGTTTTATTTTTTGTTAGAAGGTATATAAACTATGTAATATATTATTTTTAATAATTTTTCTTAAATTAGAAACCATTTGTTAACCATTTATGGGTTATAAATGAATTGGAATTTTTTACTTCTTTTCATTAAAAAAATAATGCTTTTAATTTTTACAAAATAACAGTTTATATCATTTAATATTATATACATGATGTAGGCTATATTATTTTATTTTATTTTATATAAGAACTATAATTCATTTTACAATCATGAAATTATTACAACTATTAAAACTAACAGAATGAATTATTAAGACTGCAAAATGCATGCTTATTTCATTAAGCATGCATTTTGCAGTCTATTTTTCAAAAGATGAATTAATATCTTATAACAAATACAGACTATAAATTTTCCATGATTTGTGCATTTCATATTAATAAATAGAATTAATTAGCAGAATTTTATGAAATTCAATAAAGATATTCTACAATTAAATGTGACTTTGATGCTGAATGCTTTCAATTAAATCTGGGTTCAACCATTTTGAAAATGGACATACAAACTTCTAAAATGCTCTCTTAACCCTTTATTATCTATTTTTACAAACAGAGACACTTTATTCAAATTCAACTAAGATTATGAAAATTTCTAGTCATCTTAGTTTTCCTGCTAAACTTTTTTAATAAGCACAGATAAATAAAAAGCAAACAATTATTTTTTATTGCTAATAAATAAAGAATAATTAAAATCTATTATTGTATATATTATACAAAATGAAATGTTATATTTCATGTAAAACAAATGCTAAAATATACTATGCAATATAATATAACTATTTTTACATGGAACAATGAACTTTTTCGAGAAAAACTTGTTAGTCCTGACAGATATTTTAAATGCTTCAAATGCAGTGCCAACTCCAGATGAATAATTCATCTGAAGTTGGCAAAAAATTTATTAAAATACAATAGGTCCTTGTTTTACATTGGAATTACATTCCTGATAATAGTAACTTTAAATGAAATTAAATTTTCATAGACTTAGGATCAATTGCATGAGTCTTATTCTGCAAGTTAAAACAGGTTTTAATCTGAAGATTTAGCTTGCTGTATTGTACAATATCAAATCTCTACAATAAATTGCTGACTAATTTAATCAGCCAATTTTGGATGGGATAAAATTTATTCTATAGATTATCCAGCAAAATACTATAAGAATGCAGCAGCTCCAAATCTGAAGCTGAAAATAATCTAGATTTAGAATATTTGGATTACATTTATCTCAATCAGAATGAATATTTTCAAAAAAGATAGATTCATTTACCCTTTATGACGGTGGGCAATTATTTTCTGCCGAGGACGGATTAAACAATCTTCAGGATGAAGCGGGCTGTATAAAAATTGAAAAGTACCTAAAAGCAAATTTAAATTTACGGCGCCGTAATTATATAATTATTATTATGTAATTTCATTACATAATTACACAATAATTACTCTATTAATAATTAATAAAAACTACTTTGACATAAAATGACTACTCATGTTCATGCAAGATTGATTCTTACACAAACACATTCCTCTCATCATCACACAGGACAAGAATAATGGTTGCACCAATTTATCTGTACACGCTATTGTCAATATTGCTATTGTATGTAGCCACTTTTGTGATACTTATACAAATACTATATTCGTATATCAATATTATTTTTAAAATATAACTTTTCTTAGTTTTTGTTTGTATGCAAAAAGTTCAAAAGCATCCATAGAAACTATTTTTTTCATTAGAAACATCAGAAAATAATTCTTCCTACGAATTTATAAAATCAGATAATTTTCTTTAAAATCAATTTCTATAAGTATTTTATCAAACTGATTGATTGCTAACAACCTATTACACCAGAATGTTACAAAATATTAGGTACCTACATAATTAATTTTGTAAAAATCAGAATGTTACAAAATATTAGGTACCTACATAATTTTGTAAAAAAAAACAAATGGAGAAATTTACTATGTTCATGGTTAATTATATCATCAAAATTTGGAGTACCTCGGTAGTGTACGTGGAATGTTACAAAATATTAGATATCTACACAAATTTTGTAAAAAAAAAAGTTTACAGTTTAATGTGAATAACTACGTAATTAATTTTGTAAAAACAAATTTACAACTTAATGTGAATTGTAAAATTTACTATGTTCATGGTTAATTATATCATCAAAATTTGGAGTAATTCATTTACTATGTTTATGGTTAATTATATCATCAAAATTTGGAGTAACTCTGTATGTTCATGGTTAATTATATCATCAAAATTTGGAATAACTCTGTAGTATTCGTGTATATTAGCGACAGTATCCATTTTTTTTTTCTTCAAGTAGAATTTTACAAATGTGGGCCTTGAAACTGTAATATGTTCTAGTTTATGCGGCGGGCCATATAAGATGCCTTTGCGGGCCGCCTTTTGCCCTTCTCTGCTTTATGATGATAGCTTTCATGTGAGATTTAGTTTAAAGGAAATCAACAATTTTATGGTTAGAGTCAAAAGTAAGCGTAATATGCACTTTATGAATCAAAAGTTCATTATTTTATTTTAAATTTTCAAAATTAAATTGTTACTAATATATTATATATACATTATGTATCTGTATTATAACCACATATATTGATCTACAAGAATAAATAATAAGCCAGATATACAGACCTATATTTTCAGATCAACATTAGACCTATTATTATAAAAGTATTCAGATATTATGCTAGTTTATGCTTAATTATACATATACAATATTTGGTGAATATTTTTTAAAATAATGAAATAAAAATCTGAGCTGCAAATATTCAAAAACAGTAAATAACTTTAATTGGCACCTTCATGTTCAAATGAGTTGCTATGGTAAACTAATGCATGCTCAGTAACTATCTTCATGCTATCTGGCTGATAGTTAACCCATGCCTCATACAACACTCTGTACTTATCTTTAGATTTTTGAATGGGTTAAAATTATTCCACCAATAACCATTCTGCAGATTAAATCAAAAGTTGTGTAACTGGCCTTTAGTGTTATAAGTCAGAGTTACATTTCTAGATTCTGTTATTAGAAGAGACAGTATTTGATAATTTTTCTCATCTAAACATTACTGTATTGTTCAATAATAGAATTAAAAAAAACAAAAGCATTATATAATTGTAAACTCTAATTACAAAATTTTACATAGAACCTATATATTATGTCTTAAAGATAAAAGAAAGATTATTTTCTAATAAAGACAGCTTAAAATTCACTGGAAACAGGGGACTATTAGAAAAATTAATATCTAATTTACTTAATATAATTTTAATAATGGTAAAATTTTAAAATATTTCTGTGCACTTATTTAGATATTGAAAATATATATTTAATTTATATCAAATAAAAATATGATAAATGAATATTACTTATATAAATTTTATGAATCAAACTAATTTTTTTATATTTAATCCCAATTACTATTACTTTGTCTAGTTCACATATAGTAAAACCTCATTAATTTGATATCAGTTAATTTAAAATTTTCATTATTTCAAAGCAAATACAATTCCCAGCTCAAAGTATACAATTTTTAATTGCCATTAAAGTGGATAATTCAAAATTTGATTAATTTTTAATCTGAAGCTGTATTCAAGCCCAAAAGTGGACTGAAATTCATATTATTCAAAATTATTTTGTGATAAATTAGATTAATTGGAAGTTTGCAGATTGAATAATATATTGAATTATTCTAATCAAGTTTGCAGAATGATTTGAATAATAGTTATTTTAAATACAGTCAATTCTCATTATTTGCAATAGTTATGTTCTGTAAATTCTTTGAAAATACTGAACCATTTTATGCCTATGGGAAATGTAGAGTTACATTCCTGCAAACCTTTCTTCCCAACATTTTCAGCCTTCATTTTATGTGTTTACTAGTCAAATACACGAATACAGAATCAACAAATAACGAGAATCGACTGTATTCTCTAGATTGCTAACTGGCAAGGAGATAACCAATCAGTAATATGATTTGAATACATTTTCAAACATAGGATGCACTTTTTCCATTGGTTCTCTCTCAAAAGGGAAAATTATATATAAGAAGTTTTTTAATATCCTAATTTGGAAGAATCACAAAAATTTTTATTTTCTTTATAATTTTTAAATCATTTTTCAACCAGTGGGGTTATTTTTGCAGTCATCACAAGCCACCCATCACCAGAGTCAGCTGTTAGATAAAGAATAGGGTCATCAAGCAGGCCTGGATCATTCCTGAAAAAATTTGGAAATGGACCTAGAAATTGAACCCAGACATCCATGTGATAAGCTAATGCTTAACCATGCTGCTATATTTCCACTTTTCTTATGAAGTTAGTAAATCGACTCTCCATTGTATCATAATTTGACTTTGTTTAAATACAGGTAATCCTTGTATAACACAACAGATAAGTTCTTAAAAAATGCCATGTTGTGTGAAACAATGTTATATGAGACCTGAAACCAATACAAAAAAAAAAAAAGTTACATTCCAAAACCAATTAAAAACAAATAACTTTCTTTAATTCCAAATAAGAATTTTTATTAAGAATATTAATAATACAAAGCATAAAGAAAAAATAAATATATACGTAAGACCCCAATAAATTAATATACATAAAATAAAAAGAAAGAAAAAGTATATAGCCTATGTACATTCTTTTAATAATTATATCTTCTTTATCAATATTCAGTTAAAATGAGAATGCTTTTTTCTTTTTAACAATATTAACTTCACTTTCTGAACTTTCTTCTGCATCTAAAGTTTGTGCATCTTCTTCTCTCTTTACAAAATCTGTAATTTAACTTGCTACAAAACAATTGTTCCTTAGGACATATCTAAAAATAATATATGAATAGAAAAGTTTTTTCTATTTCACATTCCTCTATTGAAGAAAAAAACTTATTTTTTATCCAACAACTGAATATTTGGAACACAAAATATTCAATGGTCACCAATTAACTCAAATTCAAATCAAAATCAAAAACAGATTGTATATCATCCCTCTCACGGCAAACTAGCAAAACTGCATTTTGTGTATGTATTCTCTGTCCATAGTGTGGATTTACAAAAATTAATGAAAATGTTTTGTTGTAGGAGAGTAAATGTAATTTTCTAAATGTGTTAAGTAAAAATCATATAATAGAAGGGTACCATGTTATATGAGAGTTTTGGCAATTTTCTAATCATATTAGAGCAAAACAGTGTTGTAGGAAACCATGTTATACAAGGGTTACCTGTACTTGATTGTTGATATAGTTAAAAACAAATCTCATTCTGAAAGAATTATCAAGATTACAATAGAATACTTGAAAATTTGATAATCATACAGAATTTGATTTTTAATTTTATGTTAATCTGGAATCAAGATTATAACTTAAAAGTGAATATAGAAAATTATCAAAATAAACAAATATTGAACTTTTCATTTAGAACAAATCTTTTAATAGTACAGCAATACCTCGCATAGTCCGGTTAATTGGTTCCTCTTTCTTACCGGACTAATTGAAACCGGACTATTCGAGGTACATAACCTATGGGAAAAATTATAATTGGTTCCAAGAAATTTTCGATTTGCTCATGTTTTTTAAAATCATAAATTCTTACATTAATTATTATTTCATATGCATTAAACAAAACCTTTTATAAAGATTTATAATAGACAGAAGGGGACAGAAAGTGGATCCGAGCCCATAAAGTCGAATAGATAAAGAGGGTTCGCCCAGCAAGTGAATGCATTTGCTTTCTCCAAGTCAGCCGCTCGGTACATTACAAAACCCAGAGCGGTGCTCTGCGTAAAGGCGGATTCCACTTGAACTGGGTCGCCGCGGGCTGATGAGTCGCAAACGTAGATATGCCCAGTATTCATTCCCATTCAATGATTCAATTAAGCATTTACGGTAAACAACTGACGACATTGCACTTGAGAGGCAGGCACTGTAACAAACGTTGTTCAGATAAATTTGGCAACATGGAGCAGCCGTCTGCTTGTCGCCTGCTAATCATAGTGGCTATTCGAATTATATATAGGTAACAAGTAGCAAGCACACTTACATTTCATATTTATTCTAAAAAAAATAAAGTAAATTAAAAATTTTTATTAACAATTACAATCCGGACTATGCGAGGTATTGCTGTATTTGAATCTGTATTGTAAAAAATGATTATTTTAGAATCAGGCCTGTACAATTTCTGAATCTTTTTGTAAAAATATTAAAAAGATTTAATTCTTAACTTTTACTCTCAGCTTAAGAGTAAAAAGATTTACTTATCTGTAAAACGACTATATATAGTGTGCATTTGTACACTATATGTAAGTATGTTATGATGAATTTAAAAAAAGAAAAGAATTTCACTTACTTAACAGTAAATCCTTTGAAAAAATCATATAATTAAAAAAAAAATAAAAAAAAACATAATTAAAAGTACAGAGTACTTCAAATTAACGAGATTTCACTGTACTACTGAAAAACTACTATAATATCAAAACTTGTGGAAATTTGAAATTAGGTTTTAGTTTTATTTTGAATTATTTATATTAGAATTCAATTTTTTTATATATTTTTATTAATTTTTATAAATACAGTGCAAAGTCACAGATTAGAACGAATGTCAATACTATTATAAAGAAGAACTGTATAAGCACTATTAGCAAGGTAATAAAAACTTTTATTGGCACATAACGTTTTCAGACAATACTCAGTCCCTCATAGTATGCCTCTCTTTTAGCGAAGATTACAAAAATTATTAATTTAAAACATAGTAACGTTCCATTAAGGTTAATGGAACGTTACTACTAAAAGAGAGGCATACTGATGAGGGACTGAGTATTGTCCGAAAACGTTATGTACCAATAAAAGTTTTTATTACCTTGCTAATAGTGCTTATACAGTTCTTCTTTATATGCAAAAGCAAGTGGTTGTATGTACTATGTCAATACTATTAATTACAACTAAGCCTAACAGTTCTAACGACTCTGCAATCCAGAGTTTGGCCTGAACTCAGATCTTAAACTAATTCTAACTTAAATATAATTAACTTCAAAATAATCTAACAACAATTAACGTCTAATGGACGAAAACAAAACCCGTAAATCGGAACTTCCAACTACGAGTACCGATTAAGTGTTAGATTGAAAACGACAAAAAATGATGTTAGAACTTACATACTAAATAAATTAATAAATTCTCAAACAAGTTAGATAACAAAAAATATAAAATTTATTAGACTCAGATTACTTACAAAGGTGTTAATAAATGCTTTATTGAAACGATAATAAAGCAATAATCAAATAATCAATAAAACTTGTTTAATCTAACTCAAATATCAACAATCAGAATATTCACAAGAAACAAACCTTAAATACTACTTAAATTTTACTACGTCCACCTCCGATACAAACTTCAAACAATCGTCGATCTTTACAAAAAACTCAACTGTCACTTTCACCAATTTTACGTCAAGACAACACCTTAGCTGGCTTGTTGATTTTGTCAATCTTTTATACCGAGTGACTTACAATCTCGCACTTCGCTACTTTGCATACTTATACATAACAAGTTTCAAGTTATTAGCTTACAGAGTAATTCATTCATATCATCTTCTTTACAATTCATTTATATATCAAACACAACATCAATACTGATCATTCTTATTTTCACATATCGGATCAGTGGTAATATTAGTTAGATTAGATGATGACGTCATTACCCGGGACAGCTCTTCCGGAGGATGGTTTCCGATTCCGTATCATGTGATTGCTAACGACAGGGACGGAGAACATGGGAAGTAAGTTAACTTGTAAACTAAAATATAATACGTTAGAATATAAGAAAATAATGCTAAATAATAGAGTGCATAATAAAATAAAAATAGGACAGGTCAAAGTTAACTTCCTCACAACAGTAGTGCATCAATTATCAAATTAATTAGGATCCAGTCATATCTGTGATTAATTTGATTCAGTTAATCAAATATATATGAAAATATCCAGTTTATATATAAAAAAATTATAATTTGAGCTATAATTAAATTACAGTATTGTATAAAAGATTATTGCTATTGTATTTCAAAGTATTAATTATAAAAATAATTAATTTAGAAAATAGTTTTATAAATAATAACAAACACTTTCAAGAAACAATTATATTAAATTTAAGATTATTTTATGCTATTTTTCATATATTTTCAAATAACTAATTGGAAACAAATGCAATAAATAACAGAAGTAATATTTCAGCATAATAGCCAATAAATAAAAATAGACGCAGTAATATTTTATGGGAGATAGTGGTTTGGATAATTGATGTTCTATCGTAATAAGAAATGTACATAGAATTTTTGACAAGAAAATTCAAAAATAATTTTCTTATGAAAATAATCAATTTTAATCAACAGTTTAAATATTCCAATAGAATCCAATTTAATAACAATCTATGTTAATGATACTTCATTTAATTACAGGCTTCCATATAACCTATGATTTTTGCTTATCATTTCATCTCTTAACAACGGACTTATAGCAATTTCAATTTCAATCATCAAATTTCAAAATGTTCCAAGCAGATCTGTGGTAAAATAATATCCTCATGCAAGTGTCTAGCATTGTTTACATTTATATTCTGTAATGCTCTGATGCAAAAATATCTTCTTGAGTTTTTAGGATATTTTTAATGCATTAATTAATTATGAATATTTAATATTAATGTGTTTATATCATCAGAATCTTTTGAATTAATATCCACTGTTTAAATACAGATCTATACTATAGTTTTTAGATGAAAAATTAATTTCAGATGTTTCCTGAATCAATTAAACCTTTAACACATATTCTCTATAATCTTTTAACAACTGGTTTCATGAAATCAATTATATTATTAATTTGGTTTATTAATTAACTATTAGTGCAGTTTTAACAAATTTCTAAATTGATACTGATGATTTCTATTGTATCATCAGACACTGATAAATATCATCAAAGTGTTATATTAAACTAACTACAAACTATATAAATATATATAAAAATAGTATATAAATTGATTTTCTTAGAATTCTAAATGTGTTAAATGTGCTGATTCAGATATAATGTTTCTAAACTCCTTTTTTGCCAAAGCAAATTAAATTTTTTTTTCAAAATCCACTTGTCAAATTTTATGACATACAAGGTATTATTCACATTCCAAAGCTTTAGAGAAAGAATAATCAAAATTTTGTTACATTTAAATTCAATTTTTATAAGAGTTTAGAATCTAATTTTTATATTTCAGGGACAATCTTTATAATGATCAACCAAAAATTCTGATAATCATAAATTAGATTCGGTTGAGGAAGTTAACTCTGACCTGTCCTATTTTATTTTATTATGCACTTTATTATTTAGCGTTATTTTCTTAATATTTTATTATGCACTTTATTATTTATCGTTATTTTCTTATCATCTAATGTATTATATTTTAGTTTACGAGTTAACTTACTTTCACCTTCTCCATCATAGTTAGCAATCACGTGATATGGAATCGGGAACCATCCTCCGGAAGAGCTATCCTGGGTAATAACATCATCTTCTAATCTAAATACTTTTACCACTGATCCAATATGAGAGATCTAATCTAAATACTTTTACCACTGATCTGATATGAGAAAGTAAGAATGTATATAATTAAATTGTAAAGAGGATGTCATGAATTGACTACTCTGTAAACTAATAAATTTAAACATGTTACGAATAGTTATGTAAACGAAGCTACATGGGACTGTACGTCATTCGGATATAAAAGCCGACGAATCAGGAAGGTGTTGTATTGACGTAAAGTTGGTTAAAGTGACATTGGAATTCTTGTAAAGATCTACATGAAGTTTTATCGGAGGTGGAGGTAGTAGAATTTAAGTAGTATTTAAGGTTCTTTTTTTGAGAAAAATTGATTGTTGATATTTGAGTTGTATTAAACCAGCTTTTTGATTAATTGATTGTTGCTTTATTACAGTTTCAATAAAGCATTTATTAACACTTTCTTGTGTGTTTTTGAAGTCTAATAAATTTATATTTTTTTGTTATTTAACTTGTATGAGAAATTATTCCAATTATTAGGATAAGTTTCTAACATCATTTGTTGTTCTCAATCTAAAAATTAATCGGTACTTCTAGTTGTAAGTTCCGGTTTCCGGTTTTGCTTTTGCCAGTTAACAATAATTGTTGTTAGATTGTTTGTTTTGTAGTTAATTATTTTTAAGTTAGAATTTAGTTAAAGACCTAAGCTCAGGCCGAACTCTGGATTGCAGAATCGTTAGAACCGTTAGGTTTAAGTTATAATTTATTATTATTGACATTCGTTCAAAATCTGCGACTTTGCACAATTATCTTAATTTTTATAAAACTATATTAATTAACACTTGCCTTATCCATAACTAGAAACTGAATATCCACATTCTGTTTATATTCAAGACTGAAAGATAAATTATAATAAAAATTAATTTCTGTTAATTTTCTATATTTAATAAAATACTTAATGTACTTACTTTCCCAATTTTTTGAATGTACAAGCTCCAATTGTGCTTAAATCATTAACAAAAAATTCCAATTGAAAAGTTGAAGGATTTGTAGCACTACAAAAATTATTTTTATGAATTTATTACATTAAATATTTTGATTCCATGTGAATGATAACTTTATTAATTTCTTAAACATAGATAACATCAATTACTATTTATAATATCAAATGTTAGTAAATCAATTTAGTCAATTTAATACAATAAAACTATCAATTGATGAAAATCAATAATATTTGATACAAATTAAGTAATGCTATTTCCATACCAGCATTGTATGATTTTGCAATCTTGTATGTTTTATTTCTTTATTAGTCGATTTGAAATGTAAAAATTATATTTTGTATATCTATCATACTTATTATTACAGCAATATCTGTTTGCATCATTACAATTTACTAAACTACTAAACTGATTTTTAAAAAAAAGGCATTTTTAAAAAGTTTATGCTTGAGTATTTATACAGTCTTATTTTTCAGATTTAATATGCTTGATTAGTTTAGTTAAGCTGCCACATCACTCATGAAATATATTTTATCTGATGGTGATCATTTGTAGGATCATCATAGGCTGGCCAACATCCATAATGGAGTCAACTGAAAGGTTGAAAGATAGGGTTCAACAGATCAGGTCTAGATCCCTCCCAAAAAACCTGAAGGTGTGGAATTGGAATTGAATCCAGTCCTCCAAGGCAGTAAACTAATGCTTAAGCCTATTTGAAAATTGTTCAAATAAGTTTGAAATACAAGTATAATAGCAGTTGCATTCCAGACTACTGCTATAAAGTGAATCATAGTCTTTTTTAATTTACTAGTATATATAAGAACCTAAAACCATATTTATGCTATCATCAAATGCCAATAGCACTAAGACTAGAAAATTCAGCCAGATGGCCATGTGGTAAAGCATTTGTTTACTACTTTAGAGAATTCAGATTTAATTGTGTTATCACACCTCAAATTTCTCAGAAATAAAAAATGCCATATTAGCAAACTTCCATAGAGAGAGATATGCCTGTAAATTCTTTCAAAAATTTTTCAAATACATTTTAAGATCATATCTATGGCATTTATTTATGTTGGGTCAATGAATTTATATTATTTTTAACACTTAAAAATTTGTTATTTCTAAATAAATATATAAATAATCACTAACACAGAAGAAGATTAAAATTTACAGTACAATATTTTCAACCTATTTTTTAGATCCTCTTGTGAAGAAGTTAACTCTGACCTATCGTATTATTATTTTATTATGCTCTTTATTATTTATTGTTATTTTCATTATTATTTAACGTATTATATTTTACTTCAAAAGTTAACTCACTTTCCACGTTCTCCGTCTCAGCAGTTAGCAATTACATGTTATGGACCAGAAATCTGTCTTCCAAACAAACTCTCTTGGCTCTTGACATCATCTAATATAAATAATTTTACCGATCCGATGTGATAATATAAGAATGATCTCTTATCAATGTTTTGTTCAGTTTATTATCTAATGTATTATATTTTAATTTAAGAGTTGATTTACTTCCACATTCCCCGTCGTAGTAATTAGCTATCACATAATTTGTAAAGAGGATGACATGAATTGATTACTCTGTAAACTAATAAATTTGAAATTGTTCATGACATTATGTAAATGGGTAAAGCTCGGGAATGTAATTCATTCGTATAAAAACGTACGCATCAAATGACACAGCAAGGTGTCAATATTGAAGTGGTGCTGAATAGTGACATTTGAATTTCTTGTAAAGATCTACAATGGATTAAGTGTGTATCAGTGGTGGAGGTATTAGATGTTAATTAAGATTTAAGGATATATTATTTGTGAATATTTGATTATTTGAATATTGATTAAATAAAGCTTTGTTTACACTTCTGTAAGTGTTTTGACTCAAATAAATTTATATTTTGTTGAAGATGACATGAATGAATTACTCTGTAAGCTAATAACTTTAAACTTGTTAAGTGTATTTATGTAAACGAAGCAACATGGGACTGTACATCACTCGGATATAAAAGCCAACGCAACAAACGACTCAACAAGGTGTTGTATCGACACAAGTTTGGTTAAGTGACATTGAAATTCTTGTAAAGGTCTACAATTTGCTTGAAGTTTGTATCAGTGGTGGAGGTAGTAGAATTAAGGTTTCTTTCTTGTGAATAACTTGATTTTTGGATATTTGAATTGGATTAAATAAATTTTGTTGTTTCTTTCATTGTGCTTTATTTGTTTAAATAAAGCTTTAACTAACACTTTTGTAAGTGTTTTTGAGTCTAATAAATTTATAATTTTCTTATTTAACTTGTTTGAGAATTTATTCAATTTATTAGTATAAGTTTCTAACATCGTTTTTATGTCATTTTAGAGTTAATACTTGTTTGATACTTCTAGCTTTTTGAGAATTTATTCAATTTATTAGTATAAGTTTCTAACATCGTTTTTATGTCATTTTATGTCATTTTAGAGTTAATACTTGTTTGATACTTCTAGCCTTGTTTAAATAAAGCTTTAACTAACACTTTTGTAAGTGTTTTTGAGTCTAATAAATTTATAATTTTCTTATTTAACTTGTTTGAGAATTTATTCAATTTATTAGTATAAGTTTCTAACATCATTATTTGTTCTAGTTCTAACACTTAATCAGTACTTCTAGTTGTAAGTTCCGGTTGTTTTGTTTTCATCCATTAGACGTTAAGTTTTGATAGCTTGTTTTGAATTACATTATATTTAGTTTAGAAAACAGGGAAAGACATGAGCTCAGCCCCAACTCTGGATTGCAGAGTTGTTAGAACCGTTAGGTTTAGTTGTAATTAATAGTATTGATATTCGTTAGAATTCGTGACTTTGCAGTCACATCATACTTTCATGCAAGAAAGCAACTGAATTCTCTCTTTCTAACCTGTACTGTCATTTTAATGACATCAGGAAAGTTCAGTTTAATAAGTGAATAGCTGATTTTCAATAGATTCCATCCAATCTGTGTGGTTGGCATAACTCTGTAACAAACAAAATTGATTCTAAAATTTTTCTAAGAAATGTCCTCATTAGTCAAGATACTAATCTGTAATCATCTGTCAAAATTAGACAGTTCTACTGGTAAAAATTTTCATGAAGACTATACATCATCATTGTTTTCCGAGCAACAATAATAACCACGTGTAGAATGATTGCTAAAACTAATGTATAGTAATAAACAGGCAAATAAAATGCGTAATAGACATGAAAAATACAAAAATAAGTTGGATGCAAGAAGATTTCGAACCCAGATAGATTATACTTTTATTTGTAACTACTCTCAAAGGCCTTGCTGTTATTTTTCTATACTTAATAAATTACTAAAAATATTAGATTATATTTATTACCTGAACAGATTTAGGCTCAAAGGATAGTAAAAATGAATGAATATTTTCAGTCATATTTGTAACATCACTACAATATCTCTTGGATGATAATTATACATTAATTCACAAAAAAATCTTTCATTTTAGCTTGACTAAGTCTTTAGGACTTTCCAGTCCTAATTAGTATGTTATAATGGGGTATACTTGTAATTAAAAAAATAATGCAGAACAAACCTTTTTCTTGAATTTGATATGTATTGCTCTTGGGATTTAATAAAGGAGATTGTTCATCTTCACTGCTGTCAAGAATGACAACATCAGTATCTTTTTTGTTTGGAGTGTATACAAAATTCATATCTGGCATGGAATCACACGATTTTGTATTTGACATCCAATTTAAATGTTTATCCCAGAAGGCTTTAGAAACTGAATTATCTGGTTTCAAAGGCTTCATTTCAAAGGATTTACTGGCTGGTAATGGCTGATGAAATAATCTCTGTTGTGTTTCAAGCATAGCTCTTTGTTGTGCCTCCAATAAAGCTCGTTGTTGGGCTTCTTGAAGACGTCTTATTCTTTCTTGTTCTTCTCTCTGAGCAGCTAATGTTTCAGCATCCAATTCTGATTCTGGAATAATCTCTCTAAAAAGATATTAAAAAATATTATGAAGTTTTTTATAATTTATAAGCTAGACTAAAAGACTTAATCATGTAAAGGGAATTAACCTGATATTGCATCGTTCAAAAGGCTGCTTCTTTTTCTTAGTATGTTTTTTATCTTTTTTCACTTTTACTTGTTTTTCTTCTTCACTTTCTTCTTCTTCACTATCATAACTTTCACTTTTATTTTGTTCATTTTCTTCTTGTGTATCCATTTTTGAAGAATTCTGTTCTTTGCTGCAAGATTTCTCTTCTTTAAGTTCATTTATATTTAACAAACTTTCAGTAATCTTTTTTTTGCTACTGTCAGCATTGTTTTTTTTATCATCAAACTGCTCTGAACAAGAGACAGATGGATAATTCCATAAAATGTTATCCTTATTTGAAACTTGTGGAGATGCAAAGAAATTTTCTGATGATGATGAACAATTAAATGAGGTCAGACATGACTGGGGTGGCAATTTATCATCCTCGTTTCTTTGACAAGCAGCTTCTAAAACTTCTGGAAAATTAATTTTTAAAATTATGAATCATTTTACTAAAATTTACTTATTTCTATTATTTAATAAATAATATTTATTCAAAAAGTTTTCAATTTTGGATACATATATTTATTTAATAAATATATTAGATGCATTTTACCCAAGACTTATTTTATTTATAAACAAAACTTATTCAAAATAAGTTCCAAAATTTCTGTTTATTATACAGTAAAAGGTTAGTTTGTTTTGCATTATTATTAAATATGTCATTTATTTTATTATTTATCACAATGAGTACTTTCAATTCTATTCATATTCTTTTTATATGAAAACATGAGTTATCACAAAAGAAATAAAGTTATCAGTTTTCAATGATTCAAATTTATAAAAATTTAAAAGCTACACTTTATCAATGGATGAAAATATCATAATACAAATATATATTATTAGGCAAGTGAAGAAAATTCCCTGAAGAGAAAAAGAATTGATAGCATCACTAAAAGCTTCACAGTTTATCTCTATAAGCATGATGCATTCCTGAAAAAGACTCCTAAATTGAATTTCATAAATTAGGGATAAAATTATTAATAATTTGAATGGAAAAATTATGATGAAATCCTGAGCCAAAAATATCCATTTTTCATTCATATATGTTAAAATATCATATTACAATTATGCACTGCTTACTGTTCTGAATACATTCCATCTAATAGGAAACTTTCATCAGTTCTGTTATCATCCATGCATTTTTATGTTCGGATTATAACACCCTTAGGAAAATTTTCCTTGGGTACAGTTTTTTTGTTTAAAATTATAAAAGGTGGAAATTTGTTTCCATCAGTGGTTATAAAATAGCATTTAGTAATTCATGATTTTTCTTATAATTAAAATATGGCCAGATACGACGTGATTTTATACAGCTGCTATCAAACAGCAACTGGATTAAATCAGAAAAGTACGAACGGGGGACCACCAAATAAACTATTATCAATGATCATAATACTATGCATACGGTATAATACTAGAACGTAAAGCAAAAACCCGATCTTTGGGAAGTGGGAGATTGTCAGAAATGAGATGTTAAAATAGTCGCTTTGAATTTAAGCTGCACTCACATTTTACATCTTAAAAATTTGAATAAAAAGTGCAGCTTAAATTTAAAGTAATATGGTATTATAACTTCAAAAGGCAGTTTTTTAGTAAAAATCACTAATAGTTCAACTGGTTGAATTTATTAGGGACACTTTTACTAGGTCCATAATAATAAAAGATTGGCTATATTGAAGCATACAGATAAAATTTTACTTAATCTGAAGTTTGAACCCAGATTTTTCAAGAGGAATCTAGGCCTTTCCACTGATCCTATTTCTCATTTCTTGGCCAATTCCATCAAGTGAGTAGTTCATAGTATGCTTTGTTATTGCAGTGCTATTTTGTAATCTCTGATAAGAAAGTGATGTAAATTTTAATAATACTTGATCAGCACAATGCAAGAATTCTGCTCTTATGTAGAATTTCATCTGATTATGTGTGTGCACAATTCTGTGCCATAATCTGATTATTCTAATTGTTTATTTTTATTTATAATTACTTTAGTGCAGTAATTTTATCCCTCCTAAAACTTAAACTGTAGTTTAAAAAGGCTATCTGTTGTAATTCAATGAATTTCTGTGCATTTTTTCAAAATTTTTAATTAATATGTAAATAATAAATTAATATGGCAAGAAGCAATATTAATTTATTTTAGCAATTTTACACATATAATTGATAACTTCAAAAAATGGTTTCTATTCAATCACTTTTGTTAGAATTATATTCTATAGATATTTTTTTTATTTTAAAATTTATATCTTGTTATTTTGATTTTTAAATCATATATAAGAATATAAAAATTTTTTAAATATTTTAAAAATTTTGTAAAATGTCTATGCATTTATGGCTGTTTACCATGATATAGCCATATATCACTTGGCCTTGAAATCCTGTTACTTTCAGGTCTCATTGTTAACTGCATATAATACTAGAACAAAGGATCAATCATAAATGGCTTATAAATTAAAATAAATGAAAAATATAGTTAATATTTATTAAATTCATAGTAATTAGTCATTATTACATTTTTTATGTGAATTAAAACAATTTAGTGTTATGTAAATAGACCTAAAGCTTAGAAAGCAAATGGAAGTGAGCATGGTGTTTTCTCCTGATTGCCATCTTGTACAGCTGTATGATATTTATATGTTAAACACCATTCTCATTCTATTTGTTAAATATTAGTATGAATGATAATATATAGGTGTGTCAAAAGAAAAATAAAGCATTATTGATTAAGAAAATGGCAGATGCTACTATTCAATAGAATGCAAACAATTACACAAAAAAGTAAATTTCTTTTAAATATAATGAAAAAATAAGTTAATGAAAATAAATATGTTTTATTTAAAATATTTAATTTTTTGCATTTATAACAAAAACTAATGATTTTATAAAAGTAAAACAAAGTATAGAGAATAAAATTCTTTTCCCAAGTTAAAACTGCTGAAATTTCAAATTTTTTTATACAATTGTAGAAAACATGATAGGTGGAAGAAATACTAAAAATTTCAGCAAGATATCTTAAAAATTAATGAAAATATCATAGTTTATAAAATAGCAAGTTTTTCAATAAAGTTATGATCATCATCATGTGACTTGTTAGATAATGAAATAAAGTCTTGTATAGTGAGTGTGTTGTGAATAAAAAATAGAGTTCCTAAAATTATTGAATTTTACTATTTGATACTTGTCATTTTTCAGTAATTCTATAAAGTATTCTTTGCAAAAAAATAAAAATAATAAATAAAATCATAATGATAATTCAATATGTAAAAAATCAATGCTAAAATATACCACCAAATGTTCAATCATTTATAAAATAATAAAAGGCATAACATCAAAGCATCTAAATACAATACTAAATATCATTCCATAACAATTACTGAAAAATTCACAATGAAGTTTAGATTTTTGTATGCCAGAACGTAAATATTCAGATTTAAATTAAATTCTTTAAGGACCAATTTTATGATGTCCAGTTAAGATTCTGTTAACTTTAATTACCTACCAGTTATCTGTTTTACAATTGTTAGATAAATGCTAATTGGTAATTAATTGTTCAATTAGTAATTAGCATTTATTTAATAATTTCAAAGCATTTAACTGGTGTTAACAGAAACTTTAATTTTGATATTGTAAAACCTGACCGAAGGAAAATTATATTTTATATTTGATTAGAATATATTACATGCTTATTAATATTTCAAAGAAATAAGCAATTTACAAATTAGTATTTATCTAATACAGTAGAAGCCACTTATCAGAATCACTTTGAGACCAATCTATTTTGATAACAATAACCGACTAATATTAATTGTTCAATTAGTAATTAGCATTTATTTAATAATTTCAAAGCATTTAACTGGTGGTTAAAATATACTTCTAGCTGTAAGTTTTCCGGTTGTTTACTTTTGTCGTGTAGACATTAGTTGTTGATGATAAATTGTTTTTGATTTGATATATTTATTGTAGGAAACAGTACAAAGACCTGAACTCAGGCCAGATTCTGGATTTGTAGAGTCGTTTGAACCATTAGATTGTATTTAGTTTTATTATTATTATTTGTTGAAATTAGCGACTTTGCACTCTTCAGTACAAAAATATTACAAATATCAGTACATATTACCCAGACAGCGGGCCACATACGGCCCTCAAGCAAGATTTGTCCGGTCCATCATTAAATTTCTCTGTTGCATATTAATACGGCCCACCACGTCGTGCTGATACGGCAACTGCCTAGTCTAAACGGTGCCAGTAAATTCTGGAATATTCAAGATGCTTAGGCCACCCGCTATATGAGGAGAAGCAGCTGTGATTCCCACCAATTTGCATTAAGATCAGTTGGGAAGTACAGAAGTTGGATTAGTAAGTTTTGATTGTTTTGAAAAATTTGAAAAAATTTCTGGTCCTAAAATATGTTTGGACCTTCAGGTAGTAAATACAGAAAGGTTGATCAAGAATGTCATACCTTCCAGGAGAAGTGGACCCAAGAATATTTGTTTGTTATTTATAAGGACAAGCCAATTTGTCTGATATGTAATGAAGCCATCGCAGTTTTAAAAGAGTACAGGAATACCTCGATTATCACGATTAATGTTGCCACGAAAAATACCGCAATAATCGAATCCGCGGTAATCGGGATAAATAATACATGTGAAATAATGATCACTGCCAAGTCTTTTTCAAAACTATTAATTAAATTTTTATGTATAAGGTAAAAAAGAAATGTGTTGAACGCGCTAATCTTCTAAGTTGATCACTTGGATAGCTGAAGCCTTGATATCATCCTTTTTCTTTCAGCATTCATTGTAGGAGTAAATAAGAAGAGAAATAAATATCCACATTACTTCAAGTAGAGGTGGATAGTTACTGGTGAATGATGAGCAGGCACAAACGGATAAAAACGAAGCGCTACTTAGAGAGCGGTGACTCGAACTAAATGTAATTCTGGTTGCATATGTAATGGACTACATCCCGCAGCCGTGATAATTCGAATTTGGAGAGCAATAATTCAAATTTTGGTATCAAATTATAAACCGCAATAAATTGAGAATCGCAATAATTGAAACTGTGATAATCGAGGTATTCCTGTACAATTTAAAAAGACATTATACCACCAAACATTTTCAAAAATATGGAAGTTTAACAGGGCAACTAAGAAGCGATAGAATCGAAAAGTTAAAAAAGAAATTAGGCGCTCAACAAACTGTTTTACTAAAATGCAGTGAAGATGCTGAGGATATTATTCGGGCGAGTTATGTTGTTAGTAAGAAACTGGCACTTGAAGTCGTTCTCAGAAGGTGAGTTTGTGAAAGAGTGCTTAATAGAAGTGGCAAATATCTTGTGTCCAGAAAAAAGTAAAGAGTTAGTTTATCCAGAAGAACATTCCAAGACGAATAGGGGCACTGGCAGAAAACATAAAAGTAGCACTTGGCGAAGTCATGGAAAAATATGTAGCATTTTCCATAGCATTGGACGAAAGCACTGATATTACTGAAACAGCGCAACTAGCAATTTTTATTCGTGCAGTTGACCAAAATTTGAAAATAACAGAAGATTTGCTCGCACTTTGAGTCATGAAAGACACTACAAAGGGGGAAGATATTTTTGAAGAAACTGTTAATTTTTTAGTGCTTTTAGACTGGACTGGGCAAAGTTAAGCAGTGTCACTACAGATGAATCTCCCATGATGATAGGGAAAAACATGGGAGTGGTGGGTAAAATAAAATCAGAATTATCAAAGAGAAATATTGACATTAATAATCTGTTCGCATTTCACTGTATCATTCATCAAGAAAACCTGTGCGCTAAATCATTAAAATTTATGCATGTAATGGAGACAGTTGTTTCAACTGTGTAAATTTTATTAAATCAAGAAGTTTGAATCACTGGCAGTTCCAGCAATTCCTGCAGGACTTGGAATCGGAATATGGAGACCTCGTTTTTCATTGTGAAGTTCGCTGGCTCAATAAGGGCAAAATGTTGAAGCGATTTTATGAGTCAAGAGAAGAAGTGCAAACTTACTTTTATGGATATGAAGGGCAAATCCAAACTAGTCGAACCTTTGAGAGATGATGCATGGTTATCTGATTTTGCATTTTTGGTTGATGTCACCAGCTACTTGAACGAGCTAAATACGAATATGCAAAAACCAGGACAACTTGCCCATGAGCTATTCACCCATGTAAAATCTTTTCAAAGCAAACTTCGATTGTGGGAAAATCAGATTCGTGCAGGAAATACATATCATTTTCCCACTCTAGCAGCCCATAAAAATTTCGATAAGAATGCCCTTGCACAGGAACTATCTTCATTAAATACAGTATTTACATCCAGATTTGAGAATTTCCGTTCATGTGAGCTTCAGTTCCAAATATTCATAACACCTTTCGACATGGACGTGGAGCAAGTAGAAATGTCGCTTCAAATAGAATTACTTGAACTTTAGGCAGATAATGTTCTAAAAGTCAGATTTGTGAGGTACCTCTGCAAGATTTTTATGTGAGACATGTTTCCAAAGATAAATATTCCAAATCTAATTAATTTTATATGTAAAATGATGTCCCTCTTCGGCAGTACTTATTGCTGTGAGCAATTTTTTTCAAAAATGAATTTCACAAAATCAAAAAACAGATCAAGTATTATACATAAAAATAAGATGATGTGTATGTTTAAGAATAAAATTACGTTCTAGGCCTCTTTTTGACCAGCCTTTTTTGTACATCTGAACATCGCAACGATTTTACAATTAAAAAATTAAAACCCCATTAGTACAATCAATAAATTTAAAATAAAAGTAAATGAAGCAGTTAACCATGGTTCTCAATATGCATTTCGGCGCAACGCCCTCTTCAGTTACAACCGATGGTAACTGCAAAAATAATTTACATACATTTTTTTAAAAAATATAGTTTTAATTCAACATAAATTTAAAAATAAAATACCTTTAAATAACATATATCCCACATATATGTTATTTAAAGGTATTTTATTTTTAAATTTATGTTGAATTAAAACTATATTTTTTAAAAAAATGTATGTAAATTATTTTTGCAGTTACCATCGGTTGTAACTGAAGAGGGCGTTGCGCCGAAATGCATATTGAGAACCATGGTTAACTGCTTCATTTACTTTTATTTTAAATTTATTGATTGTACTAATGGGGTTTTAATTTTTTAATTGTAAAATCATTGCAATGTTCAGATGTACAAAAAAATCTGGTCAAAAAGAGGCCTAGAATGTAATATTATCGATACTAATTTGGAAAGCTCCTTACGCATCACTTTCACCAAATATCACTTTCACCAACATCAGTTTCACCAGATATTGAACTTCTTGCAAAAGAAAGGCAATCCCAAGTTTCTCATAAGTTAGAGTTGCAACACTATATTATTTTATTATATGTAATACTAACGCTATGTACACTTACATATCTGTACCTTCTCTTTTTTAAATAAATACTATATCAATTGTTTTTGTTTTGGCCTGTGGCCCACCATAAATTTTTCTATACAAATTGTTTTTGTTTTGGCCCATGGCCCACCATAAATTTTTCTATACGGTCCCCTACAGAAAAAGGTTGCCCACTGTTGCTTTAGAACATAGCAAATGGAATACATTTAAATATTTAAATATATTAAAACAAAATCAAGTAAACTATATTATTACATGAGATAAATATAGATTTTTATACATAAAATATTAATATACAGGCAGTCTTTGAGTTATTACAACTTGACTTACATTGATTCACACTTATAACAGCCAAAAATTATTATTAAAAAGTCACTAATTCAACTTTGCCACCTGAATATACACACATATATCACATTATTTTTGTATACATATTGCAGCATTGCCATTAGGCTATTGCATATTGTCGAAAGGCAAGTGAAGCTTTTCAACAACCCGCAATAGCCACTAGTCTGATTTACACTACTAACTTATCAGCCTTTGGCACTTTAATTGCTTATCAGAAGTTGAGATGTCCGTTTCTCTCATCGTAATTTTTGTATCTCATTGTAACCCTATCATGTGCAGTGAGAGAAATAACATTACTGATGAAAAAATTTCTTAAATTTTTTTACTTAATTTTGTATTTATGTATTTAATTATGCATGTGCTAAAATAGATAATTTATAAACGTTTATGTAAATATACATTTTTAACTGTTTTAAGTTAGGTAGAAACCTATTTTATGAAAATATTAAAACAGATATCAAACAAATCAAGAATTAAAAAAAGAAAATATTAAAACAGATATCAAACAAATCAAGAATTAAAAAAGTCCTCAACTTACTTTAGAATCAACCTATGATGGAGATGTTGGAACAAAACCCCATCATAAGTCGAGGACTACATGTAAACTAATATACAATTATAACCTATTTAAAGATTTTTAAAGATTAGGCTTAAGTAAATAATAGTATAGATTATTTAAAGCATATCATTGCCAAGACTATTATTTACTTAAGCAATATACATTAATTAATATTTTATGTATAAAAGTCTATATTTATCTCATGTAATATTATACTTTACTTGATTTTTTTTTAACGTATCTAAATATTTTAAATATATTCCATTTGCTATGTTCTAAAGCATTCTGTAATATTTTAGTAATATTTTCCTGTAATAATTTTACTTAATTTCAAAATTGACCCCTTGTTCCCCTACTTCTAGTGGGCCCACAAAATTTTTATCATGAACATTCGATTCTACAGATATACTTTGGTAATCAAAATTTTTCTCCCTACTTCCTATCTCATCAGGTTTCAAAGAAAAAGCGATGGTATGGGTAGTAAGATATACACCGTATATCAAGAAATCCTATATTGCATAGAATACAAGGTGTCCAAAAAGTATCTTTACACTTTTAGAAAATTATTAAAAAGATACAAAGAAGGATATGCACTTACAATTTTGCATTCAATTAAAGAAAGTATCAAAGTTTTTTTAAATGAAGTGGACACTATATGGCAGCATTGATGGCGCCAAATATAGGTCTCTTTTCAAAGTGGCTTCAGCAAAGGAAATGGCGGAAGTTGTAGTGTGATTTATCGAATTAAAATCTGCAAAGCAGGTACAACGTAAATTTTTAAAATGTAAATTTGCATATGATCAAAATCCGCCTTTAAGATCAATAATTTCTGAATGGCATAAGAGATTTATGACAACATGTAGCGTTTTACCAAAAGTGGAATCTGGTCAGCCTAGCAGAAGCTCCGATGTTGTTGAACAAATTCATGAATCTTTACATCATAGTCCCCTAAATCGATTCATTTGGTGGCCCGTCAATTATAAATAGTGCGAGAAATTCGTGGAACCAATTATTCGCACTAATCGAGGCCTACCTGTATTTCTTTTATGTATACGTTTTCACATAGGTCAATTATAAAGGAACTTCGTATCCTTTAAAGAGTTGTGAGACTTTGAGGAAATATTTTGAAATGAACATGAATATCTTTTCTCACGTCTTTTGTCAAAGAGTTTTGTCAATTTGTATGTTTTCCTTGTTTATCTTCAAGGAATCAGATTGATGTCATTTTATCTTGTATATTTCTATTCTTTACATATTTGAGATAAGCATACAGGAAAAGACTTGCACATTTTGGTATAATTTCCCATTGACAGTAATCTTATAAATCCAAGTGCATTGTTTGTGGAGTTTTGCACTATTTGTTCGTGAGTTTTATAAACTCAGTAATCAATAAGTATTATTTATGATAGTGGTTTCCAAACTTTCAGTATCTGCGCCTCTTTTTTTCATAAAAAATTGGTACGCTCCCTCATTTTCATAACATCTAATTTTATAAATACTTACCACTTACAATTTAATACTACAAAACAATATGCCATATTTTGTATAGATAAAGTTCTTATATGGCAAAAAATATATATTTATTATGGTGTAATAATTTTTAATACAATTAAACAAATCTTACACAAAAACGAAAAATAGAATACATATTTAATCCGATGGGTAGACTTGTCAGCACATAACTCTCAAATCGGGGTGTCATTGAAGATATTGCTACTCGCAATTCTTTTTCAATCACTAAACGAGATCGATATTTTGTCTTTAAAACAGCTACAGCAGAACAGAAAGTTTTTGGATACGTGGATACTGTATATATATATATATATATAACCTTGTGCTGATTCTTTTTTCGATACCATTTTCAATTTAATTTTTGTTTGTTTGCCTTAAAAATGTTTTTGTTAATTAACTCTTGCGCGTCCCTTGCAAGAGGCGCGCAAGAATTAATAAACAAAAACTAAGAAAATTAATTAGAAAACGAATTTATGGTAATCATCAGCTGCCAAAATGAGATAAACACAATTTTTCGTTGCTGTTTAGATAATTTATTGAAACATTGTCGCCTGATGCAGCATTCTGGCAGAGATTTTGATACTTTCGCAAGAACTGTATTTCCAGACACAAAACATCATCTTTTTCCTGCCAAATATTAAAATATATCAGTGATATTTGTATTTGCTTTTTAAGTAATGCTCAAATCGAAATATTTTTTAAAATTCCTTATTTTGGCGTCTTTTAGTGACATTCCTTTCTCAAATCTTTTCATTCCTATTACTTTTTCTATTTACTTCTTTGTATCTGTTTTCTATCTCCTTATTATCATTAACAACAATAGGCATATGGGTCATTCCATGTCAAGGGACCTAGGAATTCTTGCTCGATTCTTTTCAATTTTGCTGAAACTTGGTATGAGTATCTCAGAGGAAGCTGAGAAAATTTTCAATTCAAGAAATGATGTGGTTGAGGCACCAGAGCTTTCTTATGGAGGTCACTTGTGTAACACGAATGGACAATATCCACATTAGATACTGTGCATGCGCGATAGTAACATAGCCATCTATTGACAAAATTTATAACCTGTCAACCGTGACACATTGTGTATGAATGCCTATAATGTATTGCCAAATCATAGCATCGTTTAGAGAAAAACAATGAATACTATTCCTGAAATGAAAAAGGAAGTTATTGAACAATACTTGGAAATATCCTCAAGCAAAAGATATACCGGTAAGTATATCATTGATAATTATATCAAACCAATGTTCATAGCCAAGCTCAATGTGATGAATAGGCTTTAAAAACTAAGTTCAAGACAGCCAAAAAACTGGATACTATTTTGTTCTTGCTATTCTGAAAAAAATGGAAATCGCTGATTTGTATTATGAATGTCCTGCTAGATAAATATTTTTTTTAATTTATATATTTAGAATTTGTGATAAAGCAGTTTTATTTTATATTTCATCAATTAAAAATATAAAATTCTAACAAATAAAATTATTTTTATGAATTTTTTAATAGAATTTAATTTTGATTAAATTACTATTACATTTATTCAGCGTAAAATATATTTATCTATTTAGTTATTTCATTAAAATGCATAATTATTCTCATTCGTTTTTCTAATACTTTTTTGTTTGAGATCCAAGGAAAAACACTATTTACAAATAAAAGTATAATCTGTCTGGGTTTAAAATCTTCTTTCACCCAATTTATATATATATATATATTTTTTTTCCTATTATTTTTATTTTGCATTTTATTGTTTATTACTATCCGCATATTACTTATTGTTTATTACTATCCGTTAGCCTTATCGATGATCAATGTACACGTGCTTATTTGTTATTCGGAGAAATGATTGTTGGCGTATTGTGTCCATCGCGAATGTTTTCACAAATAGAACTGCCTAATTTTCACATGTGACTATAGATTGCTTCCCTGACCAACTGAGACATCTTTTAGAAAAATTTAAGGATGACGTATTTTTGTATTTCGTATACAGAAATGAGCTATCAACCAAGCAGTGACGTAACCAGCTTTTTTTTGGGTGGACCAAGGGTGGGCCATACCGATGTGAAAGAACATTCTCCTGTATGCGCTTTATTAACTCGTATTTACGTAACAAAATGCTTGATGATCGGTTAAGCAATTTAGCAATCATGTTCATCGAGAGAAAAATCGCAAAAGCTCTCGATTTGGACAAAGTCATCGATCGTTTTGCATCATTAAGTAAAAGTCACCGCATAATTTTGTATTGAGCTGATATCAGATAAATACTTATATTTACCAGTATTTTGAAACTTTATTTATTCTTTCCAGCTAATCGCATTAATTAAATACTGCGTAAAATGTGCAAAGGACGCGTTTTTCGCAGCTTGTAAATAAAGATTTTTATCGCTATTAGCATGAAATTATGTGGGCTTAAATTTTATTTGTGGTTTTTTATTTTCATTTTACGGAATACAAGGCGTCTTGGATTATGAGGTGTTTAATGTATTCGTTAGTAAATTTTCAATTTTACAAAACTCAATGCGTCTTGGGTTATGTAGAGTTGAACTCTTGCGATTTTCAATTTCACGTTTCGGGTTATATATTCAGGGTGACCCAGCACATGGGCCAGAACTTTCAATGCATGGGCCATGGCCCACCCGTAGTTACGTCCCTGCAAACCGCCTAAGGTCGACCCTGACGAAGGCGAATGGTGAGGAGACACGTTATAATACGACTGATTGACTGTCAACAACTTCATTCAACGCCGCTGAATTTCCCTAAAGTTATTTGAAAGTATCTACTTGCTGTACAGATTATAAAATTCAGTTAATTTTCTCGAGCGAGAAACATCGTGACGTCACAAACATTGTTGATTAAATTAAAAAACCAGATATATTAAAATAAAATGGAATATGTTTGTACAATTTGTTGCTTTTTTGCTCTTTTAAGTATTATATAGTCTTCTTAATTATTAAATTATACGTAATTATCGTCTGAGAGATAAGACCTAATCTTATCAGATAGCCAACATCTCAGGCGGACACACGCGCCATCTATCGAATAAGTTATAAATTTGGTCGATATTTGATTTTTGAAATTTTTTATAACGGTTACTTAAAATATATATATTTAATAGTCAAAAACTCTAAATTCATCTCAAAGAAAATCAAATCAAAAGGATTTCGAAAGTTTCATTATATAGTCTTCGAGCTATTTCAGTTTAAACTTGTACGCGACATTAATGAGAATAAACAAATTATTGTGTAGATTATGATAATTAGACATAAGCATTTCATTTAAACAGAGAAGGAATTGACAGGTTGACAGAACTTTTTTAGAGGAATGGGATGTATATACAGTGGAATATGTTTATAACGAAACGATTGGGACCGGAAATTTTTTCGTTATAATCGACGTGAAAAGAAAAATTTTAAAAAAGTTGGGAACGTTTCCCAAAGTTAGTTCCATGAGCCTATGATATTATTTTTCGAAAAACATCGACATTTTAAAGATTTTCTTCGAAAATATAATTAAAAAGTAAAATTCGTCGAATCTCAGTTTCGTCAAATTGCATATACAGTTGAGTCTCTGTAGTCCGATACTCTGAACTGTCGCGCCGCTCACGTGAAATTTTCATATTACAACTGTCAATGTGCGAGAGAGAGAAACTGATGGAAACAAATTGTCAATCGCTATTCGTTCGTTGCGTAGGCATTATAATCGGAATAATTTTTAAGTTCAGTACACTGTTTACTATAAAATAGTGTTTTTACTGTATCAATGTTTGTTATTTATCTTTACATAATGTCACAAATTGGAAAAAGTGAAAAACGAAAACAAGTTATTGACTGTGGTAGAAAAGACAGAAATAATTAAAAAACGACTTGGGAGAAAAGTTTAGTGATTTGACTTCGTTTTATGGTATTGGACGAGCTAGCATTTATGACATATAAAAAATCGAGATAAAATTGAGGGGTTTGTGAAAGATTTGAACAGCAAAAGCAGTTACAGGAAAGTCTTAATAAGCGGAGCGTATTCGTTGTGTAATTCCATTTTTTATTGAACATCCAATAATCCGACAAACCCCGGAACGATATATGTCGGAGTAGGGAGACCCTACTGTAGTATACTTTTTAAACAGAATTTAAAGCAAATAAAATTTTGAATAATCTTATGTGTAAAATATATGTAGTATGTATGGTTTTGATATTTTATAGAGGAGAAAAGAAAAAAAAAAAAAATATATATATATATAGGGGCCTCAAAACCTGGTTCGTACCGCGGCTCGGGATTTCTCTAGGCATCCCTGGGTAGACGTCTCATGTTTTCGCGACCGAACATAGTCCATACGAAAATCTAGTCGAACCATCTTGCCCTATTCAACTAATATATTTTAGCTTTAATACCTTTAACTTTATTGTTGAGTAATCATTTCAGTACCAAAGTATTCAATTGTAATGATAGTTACCTTGATAAAATTTACAGATCTTTTGCACAAATATTTATTTTATAATCAAAATTCTAAAAACTTACCCATCTTACAAACCTTCCTCTATATAATGTACATAAAGTATATGAACATAAAAAATAAAATTTTATATTTTCTTTCATTTTTTACATATTTTACGCCTCCTTTCCAATCAGGGAGATTACTAAGGGGTCGGAGCCAGTTCCAACCATGGGCTGCATCCACACCCGTGGAGGGAAACCGGATGGTGAAGGACGGGAATCACCGGGCCGGGCCCAGTACTCCGAAAAAATCCGGTACCAGACCCGGGTCCTCCTGCGTGGCTATTTTGTTTCATTTACGAACATTGGGTCCTGAAATTTCTTAGCGCCTATGACTTCAAGATACAGGTTGATGACCAAAAATCCGGCAAACTCGGGACTTGAGGATTGCCGGATTTTCGAAAATTCCGGATTTTTGATTATATATATGCTGTATATATTTAACAGAAAAAGACTACTTGTACCGTGCTTTAAAGAAATAAAATTAAACACTAAATGAAATTTTCATGTTCAATAATTGAATAAAAGACTGTAGTTCTACAGAATCACAGATTACGTGTACAGAATGTTAATTCAATTAAATAAAATAGTTCTACAGAATTTTAATTCGTTACTGTACCCTCGAAAAAAAAGTTAAAATATTTTATATAATGCCAATAAGTAAAATATCCAGAAAAAACGCCAAAATGTTAAAAAAATTTCTAACGCCAACCATGTCTTAAAAAAAGCCAAAAAGAGCTCATTTGGTGTCAAAAAAACTAATCTGGCAACGCTGATTGCAAGCATGACCAAACATATGATTCTGGAGTACAGGCCCGTCAAAACATAAACGGCACCTCCAGAAAACAATGGCGCGCCAACGCAGTAAATTTTAAAATGTGCTCCAACATTCATGCCGAAAAACTGATGAAACCGGAAAATTGATTGCCGGATTTTTGATTATCAACTTGTATATAAACACTCCTCTTCCATCTTTATGATAACATTTATTAATGACCGTTTTATATCCATAAAATTATTCATTCATTTACTTTCATAACAATTGTCATGGATCTTTTTTTTTTTTTTTTTTGTGGATTATAGAATTTTTGTAGAATTTTGGTTTCATCCCAATTGATATTATGCTACAAACCTCCCATACTCAGTTCGGTATTGGTTCTCTCATATAAGAAATTATTCTCGTTCTCTTGTAGACGGTAGCAAAGATATCTTTTAATAAATTCAAAGTATATTTTTGTTTTAACAAGGCTGAGCATAATGACAGGGATGATGCAATTACAGGAATACCTTGCATAACACGGTATTTATCATCATCAAGATTGATTATTCACGTATCAACATTGACAACACTGATCAGCGACCCTCTAAGCGCAGCAGGTGATAGTCGAGAGCCACGTTTACATAGTTTTTCGATTGGCTCTCACGTAGACACGTTTTTCCCCGCAGCATTTTATTATTTGCATTAATATTAGTATTTAATATTCTTTTATTATTTAAGTATGAGCGGAAAGAGACAAAACAAAGAAGACACTGTTGGAGTAACAAAAAAAAAGCAAATGGTTGATATTAGAGAAGAAACTTGAAATTATAAAATGTCACCAGAATGGCGCTTCATTTGCTAAAATACCACTGAGAATTCAATGAATGAGTCCTAATTTTTTCTACAACTTTTATATCGGTTTTAAAATGATTTTCTTTGTTATTCAGTTAATAAAAATAAAATAACCATTAAAAAATAATAATTTATTTTTATTATCCTAAATCAGCGTTTCCCGAATTTTTCTATGACGGAACACTTCACAAATCCTGAAATTTTTACGAAACACTGGATATTTTATAGTATAGGTAGATATTAATAATAAATAATTTTATAATATAGGTAGATAATAAATAATAATATAGTATAGGTAGATATTTAAAAAATGTTTATTTTGCCTAATTTATTAGGCAAAATAAACATTTTTTATCAAATTGTAATTATGTAAAATAAACTAGCAACTTCAGTTTCAACTTGGCACAGTATTTTAATTAAATCATATGACACATATTAATTTTCATAATTTTTTTACGGAACACTGGTGTTCCGTGGAACATAGTTTGGGAAAACGCTATCCTAAATCTTTGTAATAAACAAATTAAATTGAAATCCATTATAAATAGTCCTCGAACAACGCGGATTTGCATAGCGCTGACGCTTCTTGGAACCAATTAATTATTATTTAAAACTGCGCTAAACAAAGTATTCCTGTATCAGATTTCCTAGAGTTCGTTATTCAAGCTTGTCTGTCATTTCGTAGAAGTTTAAAAACGGTATTCTATTGTTTGTATGTAATTTTAATTTCCGTCATCTGTTGTAGATGCGGTTTTTAATAAATGAGCAGAATTCGAGGCAAACGAAATCGTTAGCTTGTTGATCGTCTAGTGCAGTGCTTCTCAAAGTGTGAGTCGCGACCCCATATGGGATCGCATAACAAAATTTGGAGGTTGCAGAAATTTTAGCAAATGTTTTAATTCGCATTCTTAGTTTATATACCTCTATATCCAGGATCGCGAAAATATTTTCTCGGGTAAAAGGATCGCCAAGTGGAAAAGTTTGAGAAGCGCTGGTCTAGTGAATTAGATTTAAAAGCATCACTCTACCTTTTCAATATGTTATTCATCATCATGTAGTATAAGCACATCTAGTATTCTTGGAGAATCATCTTAATTTCAGCATTTCACAAGGTTAACAATAAATACTGGGTAGGTACCTATTAATGTTGAAATTCTGGAAAAATGTATCTCTAAATGATTAAGTATAACTTTTTATTTTTAATTTTGAGAGCCAGTCCCGTTTATCCAACTTTACAGACAAGATTTATATACTTTGGGAAATAAATAAAGTTTATTAATTTGGCATTATTCAATAACTAAATCTTTAGAGATTTTGTTATAATAAAAATCTAAATAAGATAATCAATGTTATTTAATTGAGATATACATTGCACGTATTTCAGTTTTTTACGTATATTTTTTATTTACAAGTTTAAAAAGTATATACAAAAAAAAGTAGAAAATCAATTTTGTTTACATTTTATCAATATCTTCAGGTTCTGAATAAATATTTTCTCCTGTTTTATCTGACGTTTTCGTATTATTTACTGAATTTTCGGTTTCTAGAAAAGAATGTCTGGAATTTTCATGAGGATTTTCTGCTATTTCTTCATATATTTCAGTATTATATAAATTTACTACTGTTTCAGGCGTAGATCTAGATCCGTATTGATGATAATAATGTTCTTCAACAAGTTCTTCAGAATTTTTCTTCCTAAAAAATACATTCAATATTTATTTTGAAAAACGAAATAAAATAATTTAAATTTTAAAAGAGATTTAATTCATTACCGTATTTTTAAAATAATAAAAGAGTAGATTACTCTTATTAATCCTAATGAAACAAGTATTATCACAGCTATCAAGATTCCAAATGCTGAAAAAATTATAGCATTTTAAAATATTAATAAACCTAAATCTTGAGGATCATCCATAAACTATGTCACGATAGTTCGAATACTTTTTGACTCCCTCCCTCCCATTCGTCTTTTTTGTCCCACACCAAGTTTGATTTCCTAATCCAGATATTGCAAATTTGAAAACCCTTCTTCTGTGTAAAAGTTTTTCATCGATTTTACATAAAAATAAAAAAATACATAAAATAATAGAAAATAGGAATTATTTTACACTGGTACTTTGTTACATATATTTTTTAATTTCCAAATAAACTTTTAAACAAATATATATTTTATTTTAAGAACCATTATATCTATCTTACATTTTATAACAAATGTATCTCCAAATATATTATTTATATATAGTACTTTGTAAAACAAATATAATTATTTGTATTTATTTTTCAAACAATTAAGCATAAACATTTTATATCTTATAAAAAAAAATTTTTTTAATTATAAAAATTTAAAAATTCTTATGCATTTTTACAGGGTGACATAACAATTTGCGTGGCTCCTCCCTCCCCTATGTTATTTATCTTCACAAATCTATTATTCCCTCCCATATCCAATATCATGAAATAGTTTATGAATGCTGCTTTAACAACAATACACTACTCTATATATAGTTCTAAATTCTTAAATTATTACACTCTTTATTGTTTGGAAAAATTAAAGTGGATAATAAACAATATATATCTGGAAATAACAGCACAAAACAGCAGTTGATAAATAATAACTAAAATTTTAATAAAATGTTTTTGGTTGCTATACAACCATCATCAGCATTAAGAACAGAATATATTATTACATAGTATTCTGTTCTTAATGTTCATGATGGTTGTATAGTAACTGAAAATGTTTCATTAAAATTTTAGTTATTATTTATCAACTGGCATTTTGTGCTGTTACTTCCAAATATTATTATTATTAGCAGTTAGTTAAAATAGTAGTTTAAACAATATATACAGTATATATATTTTTTGCAAAAATTAAGGTGGATAACAAACAATATATAGGGTTGTTTGAAAAGAAAATTCATTTTTTTTCATGAAAATGAATGGCAATTCTTTATAGTATATAAATATTTTATTTAATTATATATTATATTTTGCTATCTTTCTGGCAGTAGCATGATTCATGCTTGTAGAATTTCTGTTCTTTGCTTGCAAAAAACTGAACCAAGTGATTTTTGACATGTTCATTTGAACTAAATGTTTTACCATCTAAAGAATTCTTTAAAGACCAGAACAAATAATAATTGGAGGATACCAGATCTGGCAAACATGGTGGGTGTGGTAGCACATCCCATCGAAGTTGTAACAGCTGGCAAGTCATCAAACTTATGTGAAGTCTGGCATTATCATGGTGAAACACTAAGCCTTTTCTGTTTGATGGAATCACTCAATTTATCCAATTCTCAATTTTGTGGCAATACACTTCTGAATTAATTGTAAAATTGTCTGATAGAAGCTCAAAAATAATTCCCTTGAAATCCCACAAAACAAAGAGCAACACTTTTTATGAATATCTGCTTTCAAAGTGCTTTGAGCTGGCTCATCTCTTCTGTTCCATGATCGCTTGTGTTCAACATTGTTGTAAATAATCCATTTTTCATCACCAGTTATGATTCACTTCAGAAATGGATCATTTTGTTGACATTTGGGCAGCAAATCACAGATATCAATGTGACAGAGCAAATCTCTTTCTTTGAAAATGTGTGAAACCCAAACAGCAAGCTTTGAAATGAAACCAAGTCATTTCATATGGTCATGAACAGTCAAATTTGACAAATTCAATTTGGTAGCAATTTCTGGTGTAGTTATTTGGCAATCTGCTTCAACCAGTGCCTTTATTTTGTCTTCATCAGCTTCAACTGGCTTTCCAGAACGTGGTGCATCTTTAATATCTAAACTGCCAAAACGAAATTTTGCGAATCAATTTTGACTCTGGCATTCTGTTAACACATCATCTCCATACACTTCACATAACTTTTTCTTGATTGAACAGCATTCTTACCTTTAGTATATAAAGTTTAAGCTTTAAATACTGTGCCGGTCTATGTATTGCCTGGCTAGCGCCATTGAGGGCCTGTGGCTAGATTTAGCCCGGTCAGGAGTAGATCTATCGGCAAAGTCCAATAACAATAATCAAAAATTATTTTTAAATTAATATAACTATCTGGAGAATTAATCTGCTTGTTGGCCTCAGTAGTCTAGCAGTATGATGTTGGGACATTAGCCCAAAGGTCCCTGGTTTGATCCCAGGCCGAGGCAGATTTTTTTCTTCAAATAAATTAATTAATAATTCTAGTTTAATTATTAATTAATAGATGGCGCCACTCATTGATTTAATAAAATAATAAATATTCTAATTACCAGATGGCACTAAAAATTAATTTAACCTTAATTCAAATCATTAAAATTCTGTTAAAGAATCAAGGGATTAAATATGGCAGATTAATTAGGATTATTAGCATTCTTTACCTTTTTGGTAATAAAAAAGCAAAATATGCTGAAAATGCTCCTCTTTTTTTTTTTTTCCTAATCTAATGGTTTGATATATGGAAAGCATCTTTTTCTTTTGTCTGATTCTTGTAGTTTGTGTACTTTACTAGGATGCTATACATTATCTTAATAAATATAAACATTAGTAGCAAGAAATCAATAAATTTTGGGAATTTCTGACTGATTCTGGGTATTTTTACATGTCCCATTGCATTATCAATTAACAATACTGTTTATGTGTATGTGTATATATATATATATATATATACATAGATCTATCTATATATATATATCTATTTATATACATATACATACATACATACATACATACATACATGGATGTATATGTTTATATGTGTATGTACAAGTATATGTTATACAACACTGAAATCGCACAATGACCGAAAAAAACAGCCACAATGTATTGTGGCCAGTTCTAAACGACTAAACATCAATACTCAACATTATTTCACTTCGTGGGCATGGTGTAGCAATCACAATGTATTGTGAGCAACTCTGCCAAAACCAGTACACGTTCTGAGTGTTTTGAAATGACCACAGACCGTTCTGAAACAAATCAGGTCATGTGTTTGTAGTAGTACGCTACAGAAAGCATCAGGATTCTCCTCTGGGTCCCAACAAGATTCCATGTGCTACTGCATACATTATTGTAACAATAATAAGTGCAAGTGTCGTCATAAAGTTCTGTGCAATTCAAAATGTCATAGTAATAGTGCCTGTAAGAATAAATGAACAGTATCTATAGCACTAAGAATAAACAGGTAAAAATGTTTATGGAAGGAGCTTTTCAAATAATGTCTTAATTTAAATTAAGACATTATTTGAAAAGCTCCTTCCATAAACATTTAAATAAACTTATCTTAATTTACAATTTTTTATTTGACTGTTAATTTTTAATTTAACAAAAGAATGAAAAACAATTCTCTCGTTATTTATTTAGAAGTTTCTTGAGTTTAATTATATAAATTTATTAGGATGTTATTTCACGAATCATCCTTTGTAATTAGTAATACATTTTTAAGAACTGAATTTATAAGAGTTTAGTTAATTATTCCTAGATGTATTTATTTTAAAATAGGGAAACTAAGTAGAATACATATTTATCTGCTTTTTGTAGAAAAAAAATAACATGAGAGGAAAAAATAGGCAATTTTATTATTTAAATTTAGCCTTAACTGCATATGCAAAAGCAACCATTTCTTAGAAATATATACAATGGGAATAACATATGATATTCTAAACTTTCCTGTACTGAACTCTAACAAGTCCAGATTATATAAATTATAAAAGTGCAACTACATAAAGTTCTATAACATCAAAGCACAACTATCCCTTAACTATTTTTCAGCTAGATCAATTTTTGAAATATGACATGCATTGTTATAGAATTATTTAAAAGTTGTTCTATTCTATATTTTTTGGTTGTAACTGAAGATGGTATGACGATATACCGAAAACGTTTTTTACTTTATTTAATAAAAGTTATTTTGTGTCACTGCTAGTTGTGCTTTGATTTTATAGAACTTTACTTAGTTGATAGTAAGCAGTATTGAATTTGCTATGAAATTAGTACTACTATATTAATTCATTTTCAGGAATCAAATATTAAAGTATGGCTTTTGACTCAGATGTAAATCTTAGCTGATAATTTACAAGAAAACAAGCATTTTTTAAATGTTTTAATAAAATTCATGTTCTTTATTAGATATTAGAGAATATGAAAATCAATAGCCACAACACATTGTTGCCAGTTCAAAACGACCTAACCCAATGCTAGACTGTGTTCTTGTTGAAATCTTTTAAAATTTTACATTTGGAAAGACTTCATTTATGATTTAAAAAATAAAAATATTGTAAAAATACATATAATTGAAATTCCATGTCCAAATGTCCAAAATGTCACTCTTTTTTCGTGAATTAGTTGCCATCGCCAATACATTGCTAAATGGTCAAAATTCCATTAATGGAATTCCGCTATTATTAGTAACACGAAGTGTACTACTACAAACACATGCCCTGATCTGTTTCAAAATAGTCTGTGATCATTTAAAAATGCTCAGAATGTGTATTGGTTTTAGTGGAATTGCCCACAATGAGTTGTGGTTATGTCACCATGGCCACGAAGTGAAATAATGTTGAGCATTGTTATTTGGTTGTTTGGAGCTGGTCACATTGCATTGTGACTGTTTTTTTCTGTCATTGTGCAATTTTGGTATTTGAGTGTAACATTATGTTTGTGTTTGTGGTAATATAAAACAATATTATTTAATGGAAAATTAAACTAGTCTACTAATTGAATAAAATTCAAAAATAATAGTTAATGCTATTCAGTTCTAGCTAACTATAAAAAAAAGAAAGAAAATCATATGTGGTTTATACCATATATAGGTTAAGCAATTAAGGATGAGGATTGACAGATCGGGTGCTGATCCTATTATATCAATTAATATATATAAAACAATATTGATCAATAAAATCTAATAACTGTCAGAGTAATATAAAATGAATAGCATTAAAGCAAAGATTTGAACCTATTAGTTGTAATATAACTTTTCTGTTTCACTAAGATTGGGTAATTATTTAATGATCCTGTAATGAATTTATTGAATCTTTCATGTCAGGTCAACATGAAAAATGATTATTTTGGAATTAAAATTGTTTAAAATATAGATGGTGTTCAATAAGTTACTGAACTATATTCTATATTTTTCTATGTTGATGCTATTTCTGCAAAATTTTTATTTTATGCAATTTTCATTTTGAACAAAAAGACTTTATACAATTTATTGCATGATAAATTACAAATATAGAAAAAAAATACTTACTGATATTTTCAGAATATTTTTTTTTTGAATTTCCTGTGAAATGAATGTAATTAGTTTCAGTTGATAAATATAATAATAAATTTTCAAAAATAATTTTAAATGACTCACTATAACATTGAAAATCAGTATAACTCCAAGAATTATTCGATAAGCAAATAGAAAATTTTTGGTTGGATATTTCATAATCTTCATCACATTGTAACTGGGCAATTCCATGGATTGTTTTATTAGTATAATTCATATGTCCATTTAATACTGGTGGCAAGGATGCACATTCAATGTCTAAAAGATACCCAGAAAGTAAAATAAATTATAGTATTTTTTAAATAAAAGCATTTAAAAGTCACTTACTTTCACAATATGAATTATTTCCAATCCAAGTATTCTCTCCACAATAAACAATGGCTTCACCTCGAAGAATAGAAGAGTTGTTGCAGTGAAAGAATGCTGCTGTACCATAAGTAACAATTCCATTTTCAATAGGTGGTTCATAAGTTATTGCAACAATTTCATCTTTTATTTCAAGCAAAGGACAATGAAAATCTGAAAAATCTTAAAAAAAATTAAATTTTTTAATTTTCTCTTTTGTATGCATTTGATAATTTTAATCTATTTTCAAATATTAATATAGATACTGTGAATTTAGCTAATATTTAGAAATTTAAGTTTTATTATTTTGTCATCCTTCTATTTACTTTACATAATTTTGAATAACAACATACACCCTCAATATTCTTAAGAGATACATTCCTACTGTCTTTGCTTGTGTCAGCCAGATGGTCATATTATAAGGTCGCTTATTATTGGAGAATCTAAGATAAATTTTGGAACTCACACTTTCAGATATTTTCAGATCTGGGGGGGTCAATGCTGCTCTTAACAAAAATTGTCTCTCCAGACAAATTATTTGACGTCAGTGAGCAAATGTCGCTTCTGATTGGTTGTTCTGCAAGAGAGACAATTTCCTCATTCTAAGTCAATGTTGCAGTACTTTTAAAGAGACTATTTAGTCAGAGACAACTTTTTGTCTCTTAAAAATTCTCTCTCTGCAGTGATAGACTTACCTATCTCTCAGAAGAGATAATCCACATTTAGATGTTTTGAAAGAAGAAATAATACGTAATTTCAATCAGAATAGAATATTTAAAGACCATTAAAATATTTGGAGAACTTTGGGTGATCTATTTAAAAAAAAATTTAATTATTAATTAAATAAATGAAATTGTGGCATTGTAAGGAATTAGTGTCAAATTTACACATATTGGATAAACGACTTTTTTCAATTAAAATACATTGAGGACATAATTTTGATCGATAGACAATTGGATATTAACATGTTTTTGTTTAAGCAATTATTCATCGTTTAAGACATTACTGCATATTCACATTTTATAATCTTTGAAGAATAAATGAAAATTCAAACAGAATTCTATGCATTAAATATATATTTATTTATTTATCATTTTATTTTTCCAATTTAATATCAGTATTTAAAATTTTTGTTAACAATTGTGTTATTGATAATTTAAAATATTTTAAGTTTAAGTAAAATTTTACTTTGACTGCTGCCATTTATCAATGTAAATTAACGTTGTGTTCATAATGAATACAAAAACTTTTATATGCTGAAATGTTCATGTTTTTGATAATATTCGTAATTATAAATAACAACTAACAGAATCAATTAAAGATATAAAATGTAACATGCACAATCTAAATGACTGAGTGAATGACAGCTTTCAAAGTAAAATCTTTCCTTTTGTTGTGCATTTAGTAACAATCATTCCACATTTCTTTCAATAACTGCTCCGATAGATTCGCTATCACATTCTCCAAAATAGAGTAGCTTATTTCTCCAATTCACTTGTCAAAGCTTTTATTTGTTACATAGTGTAATTAGATAAACAATCATGTCTATTTACCACCATTTTCTTCCAATACTGAGTTTGTGCAGTACCGGTGAAATGCAATGTAATGAGTAGTTTCATTGGTTGGAATGAGATTGATGTTATGTATATGTGTATTCTAAGCATCATGGGAAAATGATGACGTTTCCTGAGAGAGAATGACTGGAGCATCACTTAAAACATAATAATCTCTCTACTGTCTCTGTGGGAAGATCGTCTTTCCACAAAGACGAAAAATCGTCTCTGCGGAGAGACTGAGATCAGCATAGACCCCCTGAATTCCATCCTTCAATCTTCCAGTTGATTCCATGGATATTGGCTGGCCTGTGACTAGAATCTAAGAATATGACCAGCTTCTGAAATGACTGCTGTGGTGATGCTTAGTAAGATTGGTCACTTTAATTAAAACTAATCTAACCTAATTGATAGTCAACTGGATTGGCTATATAGAAATGCTTTGAATTTCTAGGAGAGATGACTTGGTATTGAATTTAGTTTCCTTCCCTTTGAAAATTTGGATGCAGATCAGAACATAGCCTATTTGCAAAGTTGCTAATTTTAACAACTACCAATAGTAATAAATAAATCTAACCTAATGGTTCTAACAACTCTGCAAATCCAGAGTTCGGCCTGAGCTCAGGTCATCTAAAATAAATATAAATGAAGTCCAAAACAATCTATTAAGTCTTAAGTCTAACCGGCAAAAATAATTAACCGGAAACTTACAAAAACGTTGTTATTTATTAGAAGTATCAAATAAGTGTTAGAACTAAACCAACAAAAACGATGTTAGAAACTTATGCTAATAAATTGAAGAAATTCTCAAAACAAGTTAAGTAACAAAAATATAAATTTATTAGACACAAAAACACTTACAAGAGTGTAAACCAAAGCTTTAAACAAGAATAAAGCACAATTCAAATAACCAACAAAACTTATTTAATCATAATTCAAATATCCAAAAATCAATTATTCACAAGAAATAACCTTAAATACTACTTAATAAGATTTAATAAGTAAGATCTAATACCACTATCACCGATACAAACTTCTAGCAATTGTAGACCTTTACAAGACTTCAATCGTCACTTAGCCAACTTCATTTTGATGCCAACACTCACTGTGTCTTTTTTTCCTCCCAATCCCGATGGGGTTATTGTGTTTACTTGTCCCCCGAATACGAAAAGCGCCCGAGTGTAAAGAGGATACGAAAAAGTGGAAAATGTTGCAGGCGAGCCCGCTGGGTGGTCCGGGTTCGTATGGGGCCCCACCGCGAGCTCTCAGTCACGGATGGGGTCACTGCCAAGGCAGTCCCGATTCCGCATAGGAGCCCACAAGTGAACCGCCCCAGTGACGGACCTCGGAACCACCTA
>AYEL01059955.1:0-15610 GCA_000484575.1 Olivierus martensii | reverse complement strand
ATAATAATTTAATATTAATTTTACAAAAATATTATGATGTTTTTAAGAATTCATAAATAAATTTATAAGTTAGTGTTTTGTAAAAATTCGTAATTTGCATTTAAAGAAGTATATAAAATTATTAAAAACTTTCATTATTTCTGCAGTTAAATTAAAATATATCTTATGAATATTAAAAGTTGCAATATTAAAAAAAAAAAATAAATTATTTATAACTTATTATACAAATGAAGTACTGCACTGTATTTAAAAATTTATAAAAACCAAATGGTATTTTTCTGATACTAAGGCACATTATCTTTTCAAAAATTTTATTGCCTCTATGCTATATCTTGGAAGAGAAAAAAATTGTAAAATATATATAAAATTCATTTGAAAACGTTAAATATTTCTATATTAAACATCAGATTATTAAAACTAATTTATGATGATTTTAAATAACAATTAAAATTTTCCATAACATCCATAATGTATAACTATATAACAATGTAACTTATTAAAATAATTATTAGTCTTTAATTTATTTGGTTTAATCAAATTATTTTTATTAGATATTCCATATTGTTTAATAAATAATTAGTTAATATTTAAATTACCTATATATACTGTATAATTATAAAGAAATTGTGGTTTTAAAATCTTGATATTAAATTAAAATTTTTTATGTTTTTTCAATTTTTATCAAATGTATTTTAAACAAATATTTATATCTGATAAAGCAATTTAATAGACATAAAAATATATTATAAACATTAAAATATATAGTATAATAAAATAAGTTAAATATATTGTCTATAAAATTTACTTTTGCAAGATAAATAAGCTTTTCAGGAACAATCAAACTGCCCTACTTTCTGAATGTTTCCTTTATCTTCGAATGATTAAAACTAAGAAAATTAAAATGCATCCATCAAAATCATCTTAATTGGCATTAATTTATATTGAATGTCATAAAAATTTTATTGTCAAGACTGTAGTAATATATTAAATACATAGTTATTATTATATTAGTTGAACTACCTATGCTACTTGGATAATATTTAAATCAATTAATTTATATAAATATCAATAACAACCTAAGTATATTTCGTTATAAAAGTTAATCATACGTTATCCCTGCATTATTTAACATTTATCTCCATCTATATAATCAGCAATATAAAATAAAATTTTGATAAAAATTGAATGCAACTTGAGGATTAAATGATTGAGAAATGGCAGAAAATTATTACCGAATTTCATAAAATCTAATTATTAATTAAAAGTTATTAGTGAAATACATACAAGCAACAGCTAGACATGACGGTGATATTATAAACTTACTTTCGAAGGAAAAGCAAACTAAAAATTATATTTTCTAATTTCTTTATCAAAATTGTTCCAACATCATACATGAGGATGTCGAAGTAATCAGGAGTGATTTATTCCTTTTTTGTTAAGAAGTTTTGGTTAAATTAAACTACAGTATACAATATAGTAAGTAATTCTATGAAATTTTCTCTCTCTTTTAAAGAGACTTATATGGAAAAATTTGTTTTTTGAAAGATGAAAATTGATCAAGATAAATTCGATTCTCACATCTATTGTAAAGATGATTTGGATTCGATTATTTATACGGTACGTGAATTTTAAAACTGAGGTGGTTGTTTATAAAAGAAGTAATAATGCCTGTAAATCCAAATATTATTAGTAGAAATATATATTAATCATACACAACATATTGATTTATAAGCTTTTTTTCTTTTGGAAATAGATTAAATACTCAAATTAAACATTAAAGTGTATGTCTATTATATTTGACAAATTGTATTAGGTAATATTTTATTCTAAAAATAAATCAAAATCCTTATAATTAGATTTAACTTAAAAATAAAAATTCACAGCCAATTTAAAGATTAATAATTAATAATTTTTAATAATAAATATTTTATATGTTATATACAGTATTGTATTTCAAAAATCGTTAATTACTGAATTTTTAATATCAAAATTTCGCTTTTTATTGGATCTAATTCTGTATCTGTTTACTTTTTAAACTATACAAAATTTATAGTATAAATTAGATTATTGAATTTCAATACTATATAATATAAATCGTTATATTTGAAAACACATTCGCACACACTTCCAGGAACCAATTATGTGCGAAAGTCGAGGGCCGCCTGTATTCAAAATATTTAACAACCGGTACGGTAACTGCTTACTGTATTCTTGAAATTTGTAAGTATCAAACTACAGCACAAAAATTAACTCAATACTAGTCAGTAGTCACATTTACTGTTTTACAAAAGAATTAAAACGGATTAACAATGAACTTAAATTAAAATAATTATTTAAAGCAGTACGACAACTTAACTAAAAGTTAATGATAATCTGGTAATTCCCTCTAAAGAAAATACAACCCTATCAACAGTTTTTACACAAATTGTGACAATGCAACTTAGTTGAAAGTACAATATTATGAGTTAATAGAATTTATATTAATTTTTGCTGATTACATAGTTATTAATATATTATTTAACAAGCGGTGGTGGTTAAATGTTTTTACAACCGGTTCGGTCGTGCTGGTGTATACTGCTGAATATCAGCACTGTATGTGCATTATATATACAATAAATATATATATACCGTGCACATATTTATGTGCGTGCGTGCTTCTTTACAATTTTAGGGAATAATTTTCATTTCCGTTGCGGGATGGCCGTGTGGTAAAGCAGTGGCTTACTACCTTGGAAGATCTGGGTTCAACACCTCCAATTTTTCAAGCAGGACCAGGATTGGCTCGTTGAACCCCCCTCTTTCAATCTTCCAGTTGATCCTATCATAGGTATTGGCCAGTCTGTAGTGGATTCTAAAAGTTACTGTTGCTATATACATCTCCCATATTTGTATGGCGGCTTAATTTAAACATAACCTAACTTAAACTTTTGCACTTCATTTCATGCTTTAGTTATAAGTCCATTTTCTTTTGTTTCCTATGCCTTTTATATGGACTTTTTATATAATGAGAAGAACTCTTTAACTTATAACTCATAGCAAATATGTAATCAACAAATTTTTTAATGATAAATATTTTAAATAAAATTGAGTTAATCTTGATTTCTCTAAATAATTATATTTTTTAATATAATTTGCTATTTCTCTGACTGTCACAATTTTGTGAAATTTTCTGAGGGCTATGGGATTCAGTTTTAAATTTATAACTAAATTTTATTTTTAACTTCATTTATCAATTTTTACTTTTCTTGCTGTAAAATTCAGACCTAATCTGCATCATATTTATGTGCAATATTTTAAAATATGTACTATCACTTGCAATATCGGGAAACGAGCAATATCTAATAAAAAATCCATATTCTACTAAATGACTATCCTAAAAATATTTATATTGTAACTTCTTTTGACTATTTTATATTGATTTCATTTACAGTTTCAGCCGTTCAGTTTCTTCAAAATGGCGTCCATAATTGTCACTAACTTGTGAATATTTTTGTTTTATCGTTTTCCAATTTGAATATTTTCTTTGAGACATAGGTACTGATGCCTTTGTTCTCCCTTCACTATAGTTAAGTGTTTCCATAAACAATTGCATTTATTAACAAAAAATTAAAACACCTATTGTGTATATCAGTGATTTTTTTAGATTTTTCGGAATCCTGAATACTTATAATCATAAATATTTTTGCGAAACACCAAAATCAATATTTGTATAAGGCAACACAGTCTTAAAACCAATAATAAAAATATGTAGCTATGTAATTCTTAACACATCTTTGATTAAAATTTATCGGTTTATATATATACAGCATCATAATTCATAATTTCGTGGAACACTTGTGACAAGTTCGCAGAATAATGATTAAGAACCACTGGTATATATAATTTTTTTGCAAAGCTATGTCAATCAAGGCTGGGAGGCGGGAATTTTCTCGGAATGAGTGAAGGTCAGATATCCACTCATATCCACTCAAACAAACTTTGCTTAGTTGGCAATATAAATTAGGCATCAATAATGCACTGGCAAATGGAGACTGGTTAAAAGAGGAATTTGTAATTTATCGAGTAACTTAAACAATTTTGTTGGTAACTGGATATTCGATATTTTTTAAATGTTTATTCTAGAAGATCTATTAGTAAAAATTCGATGGAAAGATTTTTACTGAGTTGTGATCAAATTATCATTGAATGATACCATTATGACGTTAGGAGAGTTTAAAATACAGTTTCCGAGATATTGAGAAACATTTATGTGAGAGAGATACAGTGTTTCTTTTTTTTGAATGAATCTTTAATAAAACAGAACGGCCGACTCACATTTCTAATCATGTATAGGTAAGAATGAATATTTAATTCTCTAAGGAATATCTCGGAAAATGTTTTGAATGAATCTTTAATAAAACAGAACGGCCGACTCACATTTCTAATCATGTATAGGTGAGAGTGAATATTTAATTCTCTAAAGAATATCTCGGAAAATTCATATTTTTAAGCTTCTCTGATATCATTCAATGAAAGTGTGACCATATTTGATTTAAGTTTGTACATTACATATACAAACATTACATGTACTATAATACATGTAATGTTACACTACATTACATGTACTATACACAAACATTACATGTACTATATGTCCTATACTGTACATTACATGTACAGTATACGACCTACATAGTATTTTGGAAATTTGTTTTTCATGAGCATTCAAAAATATTTCATCGTCATATTTGTGTTTTTCTATATTATTATTGCTATTATTAAATTATTCGAGTTTAATATTTTTCGTCAAGAATATATCATGTCCGTCGTAATTTTTTGTTTAATTATGCTTTCTGAAATATAATAATAACTTTTCATAATAAGCACTCTTTTAAGTCAAAAATGATTATCTATTGAGATTACAGTTAATCATAGTTTAATATCTCTGAACTACATTAATGTAAGAAATTATGCAGTTTACGAAATATTTAAGAGTAATTATTTTATAAGTAGTTTCCCAGAGTTTCCAGGATGGAGAATTTCATACATTGCGCCATCTGTCAATCAACTTATTAAACTTTGTCAGTCGTTGGACTATTCAATATTTTTTGACGTAGAAATATCTTTCTTGTACAAAGATGCACGAAAAGTTGTCACATTTTGAGCGGTTATATTTTCGAAACTAATAGTCGTAGAGTAATAATTAATGCATCATTAGATAGCATATAGAGTCCCATTTATTTATAATAACAAATTTCAATCCTTCATTCTTTAACCCTTCGATACAATACCGTTAGAAAGTTAATGTGAATAACAAAAATAGAAATTTAGCTTAACTGTGAAGTAAGTTTAAATATATTCTGTAAATTAAAAGTAAAAATTCAATTCATTTACGAAACAAATATTTTCTTTCTGTAATTAGATCTCTTAAATGATCTTAAAAGGGAATTTGATTCGGAAATAGGTTTGAAGAAGTAAGATAAATTTGTACTTTTTGGAAAGATATAATCGGGAATTAGCATTAAAGAAAATGCAACCCTTGAAGATCATAGTGAGATTACAGTTTCATATCTTAACCTACCTGAAAGGACTAAGATATGATCTTAAAGAGTTGCATTTAAAAGTAATAACCGTCAATGAAAGTGTGATAACCATAACGTCTGTCCGTTTTTCATTAAAAATAGACCGACGTTATGATTAGATTAAGCTTTAATTAAGCCATTGAATCGCACATGTTTGGTGATGAGTACTTTTAGAACCCATCACAGGTTGGCTATTACTCATAATAAGGTTGATGGATAGAGAATTCAATACTGTTCCTGATAAACTGCAGATGCTGGATTTGGAATTGAATACAAGATGGTAAGAAATTGCTTTTCCACGCTGTCTTTCGGCTGATTTTTTTTAGTTACGGATATTTTTATGGAATGATTAGGTTATTTAAGTCGCCATATCACACTTGGAATATTCTGTACTTGACAGCGGCCAGCTTTAAAGCCAGCCATAAGTTGACAAACATGCATGGTGGGATCAATCGGAAAGTTGAAGGATGGAATTCAAGGTGTGCCGGACCCAGACCCCTCCTGAAACCTAGAGGTGTGAAATCCAGCTTTGGATCTGGATCCTCCAAAATGATAAGCGAATGCTTTACCATGCGGCCATCCGGCCGATGGATATTTTTTTATAAAGTGTTATGATAGATGAAAGGAAAGGGCGCTATACTAGGTAGTGCCGGCAAATTGCATACCTATTTCAATACCAACGTGCTCATTTATAATGATATTTTCTTTGGTAAAATTTATTGATTTTATGCATAAAAGTCATATAAATATTTATGATTTTATAATCGAAATTCTAAAAACTGAACCATCTTGTCCCACTTTCCTATATTACTGTTAAATGATAACTTCGAATATAAAATAATACATATTATTAATGAAAATATATATAAGTATTCATTTTAATTTCTATAATTCTTAAAGAAAAATTCATAAATACAGTTTTCTTAATATTTAATGCAAAAGTTATTTTGTATGAACCATAATTGATTGATTTTAAGTCATGGATAACTAAGCTTAATTCCTTACTAATCATTTTAATGAAATCGACATATACAATGAGTTTGTTGTTAATTAATTATCAAAGTTAAGATTTAACGTATAAGAGGAATATGAGGATTCAGTAAAACATCAATAATTGGAAAATTGCATAATAATTCGAAAATGGCGATTAATCAAAAATAATTTACCATCATTTATTAAATTGTAAATGATTATATGTTATAATGAATCTAGGGCAGTGTTTCTCAAACTTGATTTCTCTATGGATAGTTTTTTAAGTAAAAAGTTTGCGAATCCTCACTGTTGAATTACCGTATTTCATTTCTCAGTACAGTATATACAAACAAAAATAAATCTAGATTAGAATCTAATCTATATTTTCCTTGCAGATATGATTATGATTTATTAATTTTTTTTATTTAAAATTATTATTGAAATGATATTTTCTTATTTTTGTAGAAAAATATTCACAAAAATATTAATTTATATATATTTTTATGCATAAATATATTGTGAGATCCCAGGGTTCGCAGACTACAGTTTCGGAACAACTGATCTAGGGATCTAATATTCCAATTTAATCTTAATTAGATATCTGAACAAGTCAAAAATTGTGTTATATATATATATATAAAGTATTCTTACTCTTTTCTGAACAAATTGAGAAATAGTAATATATTCCTATATTTTTCAAGGAATCACGGAATCCGAGATTTTTGCATAATATTTTTAGTCATATTACTAGTGGTAAATCGGTATACAAATCAATCGCGTAAACAAAACCGACTAGTGGTAAATCGGTATACAAATCAATCGCGAAAACAAAACCGATAAATAGCTATATGAAAAAGTACTTATCACAACGAAGTATTGATACCTGTGCGCGACGCCATCTTGAAAGGATCAATGTTTAGCGCGACACTTTCAAGATGTAAAATTACACGAATTAGTGTTATAGAAGAGCGATTTCGTTATATGAATGCATGTTATAGGAGAGCACGTTATACGAGAGTTTAGTGGGAACTAAAATTGGTATCAAATTATAAACTGCGATAATTCGAAAATCGCGATAATCGAGGTATTCCTGTATTATAAAAACTATTTGATAATAATTCTAAACTAGACATACTTCCCCCAGCGGTTATTTTTTGAATTAACTGCCAAATTAATAATTATTTTAAATTTACGCTATGGCGCCACCATCTGTTGGATTAACAATTAATAATTTAAATTTATAGGTTAAGGTGGTCCATCTATTATTTTAATAATTGAACTTTAATTTTTACTATTTTCCCGAAATTAAAAATTTACCTTGGCATGGAATCGAACCAGGGACTTAGGGTTACCATCCCGATGCCTTACCAGCTAGACTACCAATTTCGGGATGTATATAATTTTGATATTATCGGACTTACGCCGACACCACCACTCCCGGACGGACTAGACCTAGCCCCCCGTTGCTAGGTCTAATCTAGTCTAACACTATTCCAGGCCAAGGCAAATTTTTAATTTCAGGAAATTAGTAAAAATCAAAGTTCAGTTATTAAATAATAGATGGCGCCATCTTAGCCTAAATTTAAATTAATAATTGTTAATCCGACAGATGGTGGCACCGTAGTGTAAATTTAAAATAATTATTAATTTGGCAGTTAATTCTAAAATAAACCACTGGGGGAAGTTTGGCTTGTTTAGAATCATTTGAATCACATAAATCCCCTAGTAAAATGAAGATTATGATTAACTATTTTGATATTTTAATGGTATATTTATTTAATTATCATTATAATGCCTTATTTAATAGAGAAAATATAAATAAGATTTCTGTTGTTATATTAATTTTACTTGATATTATAGTAAAATTAAAAGAATAATTTATGCATATAAATAGCTTGAAGAATGTGATTATGTCCCTTTGGAACCTGATGATATTCGATTACCTCCTCCAGCACCACCAAGTGAGCGCCTTCTTGCTGCTGTTGAATTATTTTATAGCCCTCCAAGTCATGAGAGACCACGTAATAGGTTAGTTGAATTTAAATTCATCATAGATATTTAAATGATTTTATTAAAGCTTTTTAAATAGAAATAATCCTTGACTTAAAACAAAGTTTAGTCTGAATCATCCAGATCATAAATTTTTCTATTTCTCTTCCACAATCTCTTTTTCAGTTAGTTTCATTCTGAATTTTATCAGCCAATCCTAGATAATAAACAAGTTAATATTCATTTTCATCTATATGTTAGGTTCAAATGAAGATATTGAATTAATTGAAATATATGATAAGTGTTTTTCCCAAGAAAATCAACAATAAAATGCAAAGATCACTTTATATTCAACTCTCTGAAATCAGTATTTGATAAAAATATGAAAAAATTTTTGACCGTAGTTCCATTTTATAATATTCTAACAACACAGTAAGCATCATAAATAAAAGTTTGGACTTGAAGTAATAGAGTTTGAAGGCTAAGTGAATTATCATTACAGTGCTGTCATCAGCAATAAAATTTCAAATATTTTATAAAAAAAAAAAAAATTCAGATGTTTTAAAATTTTATATTTTTTTACATATGAAACAAAAACCTTAAAAATAAAATATGGAAAAACAGGAATATTTACATAATACTTATTTTAAATTACTAATTAGAATTTTAACAAAAATGTTGTGTAATGAATGAGTTTTATGTTATCAATTAGCATGTGCTGCTTTTGCATCAAAATGTCTCAACATTTACTGCATGTTTGATATCTATTGTCAAGAATGTCTTGGATTATTTATATTCAAAAATACACTTCTTTGGAATGGGCTCATTTTTGTATATCATAATCCTAAATATCTTTTTTAGATTTTAAATAAAAAGTATATACATACATACATACATACATACATACATACATACATACATACATTAATTTATATATTGATTTTTATTAAATATTATTTTATTTGTATGTTTTTATGATTTTTCATTTTTATCTGAAATATTTATCCATTCAATGCTGATTCAAACATAATAAGTATGTCTATATTGTTTCCAAAACATGTATTTGACCTCTGACTTTGAATGTTATGTACATTTTACCGTGTTAGCTTTTCTATTTTGCATATTATTGCTTTATTGTGTTATTTTTCATTCTGTCAAATGAGGATTATTTTCTTATATATTTATGAAATAAAAAAGATTATATTTCTATACTTGACAATAGCATCGGAAGTCAGTATTGAGTCTATGGGAGAATCATATCAAAGTTCATTTATATTACTACACTGTTGATATAGTCACTAAATTAGTCACAGTATTACAGTAAATTGCCATAGAATACTGATAATTTTGTAAAATAAGCTATAAGCTTTGAATAAAATTATGATTTTAACATGTAGTTAAATTATCTGCATGTATTTAAAATATATGATGATCAGATGCGCAATGATGTTCTGCACATTTCAATTGATTCTAATTGTGTTTAATCTTGAGGAGAATTGTAATTTTAAAATTTGCTGTTGAAAGGCTGAATGATTAGCCTTCGAATGAAGCAAATTACATTGAATGTTCATTCAAAACTGAAAACCCAGAGGCACTATTATGTAAAAATAAACACCATTCTTACTTACTGCCTTTTACATCAAAATCACCTGTTCCTACACATTAAAATCATCACAAAAGTTGGCAATGTGCCGCTCTTATAGACTTCATTCTGACTTCCAATGCTGTTGGAAAAATTAGTAATGCATGATGTTGGTAAATAATAATTACTATATTTGTCTGTTGTCAAATATAGTAATTATGAAAAAACAAAGAATACTTTATTCCATTTATAATTTTATATAAAAGAAAAAAATACAACCTCTCCCCGACTTACATTATACTTGACTTGCATAAGTCAAATTATGCAAGTCAAGTATAATGTAAGTCGGGGAGAGGTTAAATATTTTCCAAAATTTTTTCTGATTTAACATAAACATCTACTATGTTTATAAGTTACAAGTTCAAACATGTTAGTTTACATTATTGAAACAGCATATTACTTGATTTGTTTGTATTTTTGTATACTATTTCTTGATCTTAAGTATTATATTACTGATATGATATTGTTCCATGCAGCATTGTTTCCCTTTTAGTCAAGGAACAATATTATGCCATAATGTTGTATAAGTACAATCATTATAGTCACATAGTCTTGGAAGTTTTTAATTCAGAATTTTTATTAAAAAATTATTTTTCCAGCTTACATAAAATTAGACTTCCTTAAATTTCTGAAAAACATAATCTTTATATATAGGGAATGACTGTAATATGGTAAGTTCTTTACTAAAATATTCCTGGAAGTGATGTACTATCTGAAATAAATATGTAGAAATTTTACAAAAATTACATCAAAAGAATAATACAGTTCTAAATAATCAGGCAAAATATTCCATCTTTTTCTTTTTTTTTAATATCAAGAAATTTCTGCAAAATTTGACCGAACTCCACTTCCACCTTAAATGATATTCTCCTGCCTAGCTAACCTTGAACAATTACAAAACCAAAACTTGCAAGATTACTAGAACTATTATTACAATTTTTGATGAAATAATAGGAAAAATAGCTTTGAAAAAATTAAACATTTTTTAATAGCCTAATTAATCAATTAAATATTTTCAAATCATATTTCCCAGTTTCCCAATGGAATTTTTTAATACCAGCATGAAAGTCTTAAGTGTGCAAAAATATTGATATTAATTTTTCTTTCTTTTGCTAATTTTTTTATTATTTAGATAACTAAAAAATAATATATGACAAAACTTCAACTACATATGGCTTTGCTATATTATAGTAAAATTTTTAGAAGTGATAAAATTACCTCAGTAGAGAAATGATAAATCAAAATTATCAAAGTATCAAATTACCAACACAATCATGCTTCTTTGTTACACACAGAAATTAAATTAACTAAATTCTGCCATTGCATCTTCAAAGTGATAACTGAAAATTTATTTCAAAGATTCAAATATTAAAATTACTAATTATCCATCAATAACATACATTGCACAGTATATTATATATACAGTCTATTCTGCTTAATTGGGACATGTTGGGACTAATCCATTTTGGCTCAATTAAGCAGCTGCCTTGTTAAAAACGGGCATTGTCCATTCAGGAAATGCCGAACAGCAATTTTTAATGCAAATGTGTGGACAATATTTTAATTTTTACATGTAATTTATATTATTATAATGCTCAGTTGAAATACATAATTATGTCATGATGATGTGAAGAACAGATTTGGCAATAAAATGGAAATTTTCTATATGCTATGTGTATTATTTCTTTGTGTGTTATTTTAAGTATTATTTATTTATTAGCTAGGAGAATCCATAAATTATGTCATGCTTTAGGGATATAGATTTGAAACTGTAAATGACGTAGGAGGAAGAGTTCTGTAAATTATGACATCATTCTTAAAATGGTTAATGCTTGCATCTTTATGACTAAACAATATTTTAGTTATTAAATAAAATATAAAATATTTATGTGTAATTGTTAGAGAAATAAAGACTAACATAGCACATTAGTCTTTATTTCTCCAACAATTAAATACATTTGTTAGGTCTATCCAAACAGGTCTGGTCAATCCAATTTGTTTTCCTATCAGCTTGGAGAACAATGTTATAATAATCACGCATAGTCAACGAAAAATTTAGGAGGAGGAGAGACTCAACATACATTTGAAATAATGCAATGTGACTTAATTTCATTTAAAATTGCAACAAATAAAAAATTTGTATATATTACTGCTTTTTGTGTGATTTTAAACATTATTTATTATTATTACATAATATTGGATAGACATATAGTAGTTTATGTTATGATGAATAGTTATATAATTTATAAACAAATTTCATTTGAGATATGTAATATTGTGAGGAAGTTAACTCTGACCTATCCTGTTTTATTTTATTATACTCTTTTATTATTTATTGCTATTTTCAATATTATTATCTAACATATATTTTAGTTTAAGCGTTGATTTACTTCCACATTCTCCGTCGTAATAGTTAGCAATCACGTGTTACGGAATCGGAAATTGTCCTCCGGAAGAGGTGTCCCGGCTAATGATGTCATCTAATCTGAATAATTTTACCACTGATCTGATATGAGAATGTAAGAATGATCCCATATCGATGTTTTGTTCAATATATAAATAAATTGTAATGAGGATGACATGAATGAATTACTCTGTAAGCTAATCAAATTGATATTGTTACGTGAACTTATGCAGATGAGCAAAGCACGGGAATGTAAGTCACGGGTATAAAAACAGAAGCAACCAACAACACAATGAGGTGTTGGTTCTCAAGTGAAATTGGTTGAGTGATGATCAAATTCTTGTAAAGATCTACAATTGCTTGAAGTTTGTATCAGTGGTGGAGGTATTAGAAGTTAAGTAGTATTTAAGATTTATTTCTTGTGAATAATCAGATTTTTGGATATTTGACTTTATTAAATAAGTTTTGTTGATTAATTGATTGTTGCTTTATTTTCGTTTAAATAAAGCTTTAATTAACACCTTTGTAAGTGTTTTTGAGTCTATTAAATTTTATATTTTTTATTATTTAACTTGTTAACTTGAGAATTTCTTCAATTTATTAGCATAAGTTTTTAACATCGTTGTTTGTTCTAGTTCTAACACTTAATTGGTACTTCTAGCTGTAAGTTCCGGTTGTTTTGGTTACATCTGTTAGACGTTAAGTTTTGATAGCTTGTTTTGAATTTAATTATATTTAATTTAGAAATTAGTTACACCTGAGCTCAGGCCAAACTCTAGAATTTGCAGAGTCGTTAGACCGTTAGGTTTAGTTTGTAATTATTATTATTGATATTCGTTAGAATTAGTGACTTCGCAATATGTCACCATCGTAATTATGGATATAGAACATGCTTAACTTAGCTGCAAATTCAGCATAAAATTTCCTTTAAAATAAAACATCCAATGAAAAGGTATGATATAAAGATACTGATTGAACACAAATTGATACTGAACAGTATCCTGTATCATAATCAGTAATAATTGTTTTAGTTAAGTAATTCTGTAAAAATCCAGTAATAATAATGCAGGTAAGTTGTGTGTTGCCCCTTTACTTTAACATTTAGCGCCATCTATTGATATTTATTGTCATAAAATAAATAAAAATTGGCCACCCTAGAGCCCTAAAAAAAGGGCCGAATAAAAAAAAAGGGGGGGCAAAAGTAGAGACATGCTTATACTGATACTGAACAACATTCTATATCATATTCCTAAATATCTTTTGTAGATAATCTAAATTTACTAGCCAAATAGGAATAAGTTCCCTTGATGTTTATATTATCTTTTGTAGATTTTAAATAAAAAAGTTACACATGCACACGCACGTACGTAATCTGTATTTTATAAGTATATAGATTTTTATTTTGCTAATTTATAATGCTAATTTTTTATTGTGTTATAAAAATATTGGCTTATAATCCTTTCATAGAAAAAATTGTCAATAGATATTGATTCAATATTATTAATTATCTTTGTTTTTAATTGTAACTCTTGCAGTAGTGAAGGCTGGGAACAATTAGGACTGTATGAATTTTTTAAAGCAAAATCCCAAGCAAAAAAGAAACGACAAGAATTTACAGAAATAAGCGAAGAAGATAGTCAGGAATCTTGTTATAAATGTGATTTTGTACCTATGCATTCTCCATCCCCTTCTCCTCCTCCTCCTACAGCTTTATTTCAAAATAGATCTAAATCTCCACAAAGACGAAGATATCGAGAAAGTAAAAGGTAAGATTTTAATGTTTTATAGAGAATTATTATTTTTTTAATACTAAAGTACTATTAATAAAAACAAATTTTAAAATTGAAAAGGATTGTTCATATTCTTCTGAAAGGACTTATATTTATCTAGTCACAGTGCAAAAATTAAAATTTGTCCTCCTTATTACATAATTACATATACTAATTTTTGATGTGATTAAAAAAACAGGGTTTTTTTCTCTTTTCCAAACCTAAGCAAATTAAAAATTCAGTTTGTTTCAAGCCTTTAAATAGAGTTTCTGAAAAGAAATATAGAGCTGTATGAATAAAGTGGAAGCAAATACTCATGACTAAGAGTACAAAGTAAAAGCACTTGGTTCTAGTAAAAACAGAAGTAAAAGCATTTCCTTCAGTCTGTATGAATAAGTTTTACATTTTTCTTGCTAGCAAATGTTTCCTTAGAATGAATGTGTCAAACATATGGAGATTAATAATTCTGATCAGCTGGAGAAAGTTTTTATATATTTGATTATATATAAATAAAAAATTACAGAAATAAATCAATAAAATATCTTATTAATTCATGCAAAAATTTCAAATATCATACTACTATAAATTTATCAATAAGATAGGGTACAGAATTACTTTTATTTTGTTATGTATCATTGTTATATATTGTTACAGTAAGACCCCATTTAATGCGGGGGATACATTAAAAAAAACCAAGTGCTAAATGAAACAGCGTTAAACAAGGTGTGGAGCCTTCGGGATTGTCAGGCACAGGCTTAAGCCTTAATTGCCCTAGTCAGGATTTCTGACACCAGTTGGGTTAGAATGTGTCCCAACAACACAGTTTGATTCTGGCCGAAAAACGCGGTTGTGGCGTGAATAAGGATGGGGCGGGAGAGCCAGTAGACACAATAAGTCACACAACTCAAATTAACATTAACAATAAACATTTAATGAGAGAGATTCCTGTACATTATCGTACATGCCAACAGCTTAACACATTGGTGGAAGGAAATACCTTGTCGTTGAATTCTTGACTTGATGTTTGATCAGTATTGGAGGTGTTTGTCTACGGCGAAAAATAACGTCGATGTCGAAGTTTCCGAAGTTTGTAAAGCTGTTTGATGAAACAGGTAGACAAACTAGGCGGCGAGGGAGAGACGAACTCGGAGGTCGGCGTCGTTGGATGGGACAAACAAGAAGACGGAGACGACAATCGTGGATAACGTGGAAAGACGTTCAGGAAAGAGAGACCCCGACCCTTTGTTCAGTGGGTCCTTATATCGTTGACCGT
>AYEL01059952.1:0-41133 GCA_000484575.1 Olivierus martensii | reverse complement strand
CCTACGACGATATAAAATTTCCCACTAGATGGCGAATACTAACGAAAATTCCAAAAACGTGTCTGAAATCAACCTTAAAGTACTTTTATGTTAAAGTCCTTTAATGCTTAACGTAAAGTACTTTATGTTTTTGTGTCTGTAGCAGGTATTACTCTTGGTATCTGAGTTCAAATCCAGGTCCCACACCACATTTTTCAGAAGATACCTGGGTCCGGTTCATTGAACACCATTCTTCAACCATCCGGTTGACTTCATCGTGGGTATTGGCCAGCCTGTGATGGGCTTTCTAAGTGTCTCTCATAGGATGGCTAATATCTATGATGGGACTAACCGGATAGGTTAATCCCATCATGGCCATGTCTCTCTAACGGATCAGTCAAAAAGTATATATGGTAACGAGGCTAACTCAACGTGAGAAAAGTTTAACGCGTTAGGCTGGATTCACACTGGCCTTGTGACTGCGATTGAGACCGTTGCTATAGAAACTATCCCATCAGGCTTCGCTTCAGAATTGTTCGTTGAATATTGTTCGTAGCCACGACACTATTCAACTTGCTGAATATTGTCGTGGCTACGTCATTACGATAGCAAATACAAAGGAGGCATTTGGCCATCTTTTTCGAGCCATATGCTACATCAGCTCTTAGTTGTTGTTTGGGCGGGGATCAATGGGCCGGGCCCGGACTCCATGATAAATATTTTCAATGGGTGGGACTCGAGACTCGAACCCGGGTCCTCCAGAGTGGAAATGCGAAGGGTTTCCACGCGGCCAATCCGCCCGACAGGTTAGGTTAGTTGCATTAAGCCACTATATGCTCATGGGAAATTCATTATCTAGTGCGGCCATTTATAAAACTCCCGACAGGTTAGGTTAGTTGCATTAAGCCACTATATGCTCATGGGAAATTCATTATCTGGTGCGGCCATTTATAGAGCCCATCACAGGTTGGCCAACACCCATGATGGGGCCAACTGGATGACTGAAGGATGGGGTTCAACGACCCAGGCTCGAACCCTTCCTGAAAAACTGGAGGTGTGGGACACGGATTTGAACCGGGTCCTGCAGATTGATAAGCTTCAGGTTTACCACGCGGCCATCCGGCCGACATTAAAATTAGTTATACTGAATATCACTTACTAGGAAATGCCTAGATATTCTGTTCAGTATATTACGTATATCATGTGTATCGTAATACGATATACAGACCCGGTGAACCTAGTCCTTCACCATCCGGCCCCCTCCACGGGTGTGGGTGCAGCCCGTAGTTGGAACTGGCCCCGCCGGCTTAGTAATCCTCTGATTGAAAAGCAGGCGTAAAATCACCATCCGGCCCCCTCCACGGGTGTGGGTGCAGCCCGTAGTTGGAACTGGCCCCGCCCGCTTAGTAATCCCTCTGATTGAAAAGCAGGCGTAAAGTATGCAAAAAATATGATATACATAATATATATATCATGTCGTCATCATATCATATATATATATATAATGATGAAAAATATGATATACATAATATATATATCATGTCGTCATCATATCATATATATATATATATATAATGATATGATACATATAGCGTGATATATGATATATATCATGCTATATATCACAGAGGTGGCCAAGCTTCATGTCATTAAAAGCATATAGAAGAATCTCAAATACTTGAGAGCCGCAATCAGTTTCTTTCCGGATCAATGAGTACCTATCAGTTTTTTGATTTTAATCTTAACAATGGCTTCAAAATTATTTATTATTTATTATACATTCATAAATGCATAAATACATACTACATTTACATACTATGCATACTACATTACAATAAACAAATAAATTACAAAAATATTATTTTAAAAAATTAAGCAGGTATTTGATGCACATTAACTATTGACTCTCATGCTGTGGAGCCACATTGAAGGTATCAAAGAGCCGCAATTTTGCTCAATATTGTATTATAATAACATATCGCAATATGATATAATAAGTATGTATATTATATGCGCGTGGTAAGTCACAGCTTTACCACGCGCCGTCTGACCGACTTTTGAAGTGGAGTTAAAAGTTTAAATATTGAGATTAATGTAAACATTATACAGTACTTTGAAAAATCGTATTATCTAATAAAAGAAGTCGGCCGGATGGCCGCGTGGTAAAGCTGCGGCTTATCACCCTGGAGGATCCGGGTCCCACACCTCCAGTTTTTCAGGAGGGGTCCGGGCCCGGCTCATTGAATCCCATCATTCAGCATCCGTTTGGCCCCGTCATGGGTGTTGGGCACCTTGTAATGGGCTCTGTAAGTGACCACTCCAGATAATCGTTATCTCATGAGGATATGACGGCTTAACTAATCTAACCTTTAATAAAAGAAAGATTACTATCTACGTATAATAAAGTAAATTCATGCAAAGCATTTACTTAGCAAAAAAATAATCAATATACTTTCTGTAGGTGCAAAATTATTATTCTAGAAGCGCGGTTCTCAACCGGAGATACGACTAGTGGTACGTATATAATCTTGACTTGCTATTTTTATATTAAGGCATATTTTTGTTGGTGATGCTGAAACGTTTGAATTTTTATTTTGGCGGTATCCGTTCAAGAAGGAACAGATTTTATAGAAGTATGTAAACAAAAGTATGAAGTATGTAACAAAATCGAAAAATAATAACTTTTTTAATAATTTAACATTGTTTAATACAAGCCTTGAAGCAAAATAAAAAGTTCCTACACATTCGGCCGTATCCACCGCCTATGTGAATGTCCGCTACTGATTTTTGTCAATAATAATGACGTGTTTTTACAATAATAGAATATTCAGAAATGATAAGTTTAAATAAATAGTTACAGTATATTTTTACTCATCAAATTGCAATGTTAAAATGATTACAAAAATGTCATCATTCCAGTTAGTTCGAATGATGATATTTTTGTAGTCATTTTAAAATTGCACATTTTTTAGAATAAATTATACTTGAACCTCAAATATTCCTTGGGATTCGTGGATTTTCAATAAAAACCCTCTATTTGAGATAATATATTTTACAATAAAAAGAGATAGAGTGCGTATTCATAATTTAACCCTTGTAGAATTAAGTTAGGTTAAATATGTTAAGCCGCCATATCGCAAACGGATATACTGTATCTGGAGGTCACTTATAGTTCTCAATATAAGCCAATATCTATACCCATGAGGGGGTCAACTGGATAGTTAAAGGATGGGGTTCAACGGGCCGGGTCCTTACTCCTCTTGAAAACTTGATGTATAGGACCAGGATTTGAACCCGTTCCTCCAGGGTGGTAACTATAGCTTTATAGTCGGCGGATTGGCCGCGTGGAAACGCTTCGGCTGTCCACTCTGGAGGACCCGGGTTCGAGTCTCGAGTCCACCCCTTGAAAATATTTATCATGAGGTCCGGACCCGGTCCGTCGATCCCCGTCCTCCACAATCCGACTGACCCTCCGCAGGGGTGGGCATTTATTTTAAACTAAATCTATCCATGAATAATGGAATTTTTGAAAAATCAGAATAACAGAATAGCGGTTAGAATAACGAACTTTATATACTTATGTTTACACCTTTTGACAAGTGGAATGAAAACTTCTTGCCAGTCGCATTAAACACAACTCTCATTCATTAGCTAGTGATTAGATTAAGTTTAGAATAGATTAGATAGGTTAAGTTGCTATATCCTCATAGAATATTCTGTATCTCGTGGTGGCCATTTATAGAGTTCATCACAGACTGGCCAACACCATGATGGTGTCTGCCGGATGGTTGAAGGATGGCTTCAACGGGTGGGCCCGAACCCCCTTCTGAAAAACTGGAGGTGTGGGACCCGAATTTGAACCCGGTCCTCCAGAATGATAAAGCAAACTTTACCACGCTGCCATCCGGCTGACGATAAAATTAAGCAACGAAATTTATTAAAATTGTCGTTAGGTAATGATTTTGTTAATAATTAATTCACTATAAAAATAATTTATCAGTTTTAATTGTTATACCTGTATATGTTGATATTAAAATTAAAGATACTTTCTAAGTAAAATGTTTGTATAATAGTATGCCACGTAAAATTTATATTTATAAAATTAAAATAAACTGTGATATTCGATTTTAATTGTGTTAAGCATCTTAATAATGATTAGGAAAACGAACATTAAATATTTTTTGTGAAGTTTGGTACAGAATAAAATAAATTTAAACTTCAGAAACGCCTGCTGTGTTTTGGTTTATATTTCCTGAAAATTGCTTTTTTTTTTTTCTATATTTAATATTTAAAAAATTCTTCTTTTCGTCAATCTATAATAATTAAATATGAAATTTTTCCTTTTTGCAAATTAAAGGTTATGAATAAATAATATTTTCTTCAGAGTGAATCTTAGGTACGAAAACTGATTTCTACAAAATATTAGAATGAATTTATACAAAATTGTATACAAGCGTTGCTCAAGATATGAACATTTATTTTCAAATTTCACGAAATATCAATAATTTTTGAATAATTTTATGTACTATCAGAGAAAAATAGTCTAACAACCAAAATAATGCAAAATTACGAGATTATTTATCATATTACAGCATTATTTCAAAATGTCTGTGATTATATCAAAAATTCCTCGCTTTAAATTCGAAACTGTTCATTAAATCTGAGAAATAAACTATTTTAATTAGTCCGATTTGTGAAATATATTATGATATATAGTATATAAACTAATTTCACTACTTTTCGTGCCAAAATAACAGCAGCATCTGAGTTACGAACAACCTAAATTACAAACGAAATATGTTCGTAACTAGTGGAAGGCCAATATTCAAATAATTTAAAAATAGTTTAAGTTAAGAATGTTAAGTCTTTCTCAGTACGAACAAATTATGCAATAAGGAATCCTGCAGAAATTTTTATGCCATGAAATTGATTTTTATTCAAAAATTGGATTTGTGCAGATCTTTCTGTACAGTTACATGCATATTAAAACATGTTGTTCCCGAAAACTATGAAGTGTCATTATTACGTATTTTCAACAACAAATATGTTTGCTTGTAGTATAACGAATCCAATAATCATTAACGTTAAACGTCGATTCATTGTGCAGAAAGTCAAAATGTGTTTACAACTTGTTTGGAACTTCGAAACCGTCATGCAGACTCAGCAAATTATATTATCACAACAAAACATATTAGTAAATAATATTTAAATTACGATAATAAAATTATAGCTTCTTCAATCACTCAATTTAAAAAAAAATTATTTATAAATAAATTATTTCGTTTATAAAACGAGTCAGACTGTATCTCCTCTGCTGATATTCCATATTTTTCCAAATAAGTGCAAGTTGTTATCAATATTTTCATTATTTCCCTCGTTGAATGTCTGACTGCTTTCCTCAATTGATCAGTCTACTCTGTTCTTGGATGAAATTTTATTATAATTATCCTTGTCAAAGCCTTGTCAGCAGTAGAAGGACTAAAACAAGATCCACTCTTTTGTGTACCCGACATTTTCAAAATTGATCTGAGACTCTTCATGAGCTACATCTTTAAATCTTTTGAAGAGCACATTTCTGTGTATAGAGTCGGCGATATGCCGCGTGGTAAAGCTGTGGTTTACCGCTCTGAGGTTGGGGTTCAAATCTGGGTCCCACACTTCCAGTTTTTCAGGAGAGGTCCGGGTTCATGTCGTGTTCTGAGACTTTAGCCAAAGCTTTTCCCCTTCTCCACCTACGAGGGTACTACAGCGTATGTCTGCGAGAATAATCTCGGCTTAATCATTGCCTGCAACTACTTACGTCTGCGAGAATAATCTCGGCTTAATCATAGCCTACAACTAGGGATGCGGACTCGCCTGATCCACACCTCTCTGATCCACAAGCGAACGAAATACGAATACGGCGGACTCGCTCAGGTTTGCCAGGCCTAGGGGTAAGAAGGCCGCATTTGTATCTCGTGCACTGTGTCGCCGAAGCGACCTTTAAAGGGCCGAGAATTGCCTCCGTCCACAGAGGGAACAGAGACACAAGAGGCGTGTATTTGCTACAAAGACTGGTGCTCATTACTGAGCAACCGGACAGTCCCCGAAGGGATCGAAATCTCGAACGGATTTCACATCAAGTTCTCCCACGAATGGGAAATTCTTAGGACACCAAAGTTCGGGCAGAACCGCCGCGAAAATCGCTACAGCGCGCCGGAAGGACGGAGAGTATATTAATCCCGAACCTTCCACAAGAGCAGAACCCTTACTAAAAATCGCATCGGATGGATCGGAAGGCATGACGACCAGCCGACCCAACTTGAAAATGGGCGAGAATCTCCTCCGGTTCGATCACCGATGTAGCCCACTGTCCGCGCCAGACTGGCGAGCCACCATAGGGACGATATCGACCGACGCCGTGCAATGGCCGGGCTCCTGGCGCGTTGCCGTGGCCGAATATCGCTCGGATCAACTCCCCGAAGTTTTATGATTCCCTAGGAAGCAAGCTTCCCCGGCCTCTATTAGAACCCAATCACCCTCGGGTGGGCACCGGAACGCACCCTCGGGCTTCTATCCCTCCACCATTCATCCCTTCGACCGGTACGTCTTGGATACGAGTTAATGGAGGATTAAAAATGGCGGACGGCCTGGCCTGTACTTATAGGGGCTCTAGTTTTCTTACTACCTTGTAAGTAGGAGAGCGACGCAATATATTACGCATCTTGGAAACGCGACGCTTTGTGTACTCGATGGTGATTGGCTAGCTTTAAAGGGTTACAACTCGAAAACGGTGCCATTTAGACCATATGTTCAATCGACATTTTCGACTTGTTTCGAGGCCCCCTATAAGTACACAAAATTTTACGACGAAGTTTTTCTTCATGTATAATTGTGGCGACGGATTGGATGGCTACTCGACGGTTTGTCCTCAGTACGTCGCACTACTGATAGACGCGAAAACTCGCGGCAGGTAATCTCGAATCCTGCCCTGATTTTTTTAAGTATCTGTAACGAAAAAATATATTAAAAAATATTTATTAATTACAGTAATTTATATAAAATTTGATAAAATTATTTGCGTTAAAGTTTTTTTTCTTTATTTTGCACACTAAATGAAGTTATTTTTGAAAGTACAGTACTGTATAGGACTTCGAATAGAAGTCGACCATTTTAAATCATGGTTACATAATACACTCTTTTTAAATTTTTTTTTTTATTTTATTCTTCTATGTGCCGGCATGTTTTACATCACATTTAATATTGGAAAAAACTCAAAATTTTGATTTTTTTGCATTATTAAATAGGAAGAGAGCGATTCAATGCGACGCGTCTTACCAACGCGACGCATTGGTAAGACGTTATTATGGAAATTTTTTAACAATTATTACAAATATTTACTATATATATGCAAGGAATATGAGCAATATAAGAGATATTAAAAAGTTGTATTTCCTCAATAAAGGAAGCTAAAAAATGTACATTTCAGAAGAGAGTTTTTGCCTTACTTACGCCTACTCTTCATAAATATTTTGTTCGTATCCTCGGGGCTTCTATCAAGGTTATCAAGGTTTAGACTATAGTTATCCCGACTTGAATGGTTTTTTAGTTTCAAGGACACGCGGATTTTGTTTTAAAAGAATTTCTACCGTTTAAAATAAAGTTCGTGAACTCTCACAGCATGAATGAAAATTCTTATAATATTAAGAGTTTATATTTTTCGATTAAAAAAGTATATGATCGAGTCGTGTTTGTTGTGTCAATGGATTATTTTGTTGCGTAAGAATCCAGGACATCCCAGAACGTTGATATAGAAATAAGGAACATCTTGAGTGGGTGTATACAGCTACCATTAAATTATTCACACCATAAACATGTCACAAGTTTTTAAAATATAGACTGAAAGTAATGTTTCGGGATGATATAAATCGGTAAAAGATTTATAAGGGAAAATGGGAATTGAATCGTGTTAGAAGGTATTTCGACTGGTGCCAATTATAATAAAATGCATATAAAGTAGAATTAACATTAATTGCAATTCTAAGTTATGCAATCTTCTTTAGAAACATCACTTTTAGTGTAATGTAACTGTAACCTTTTACAAAATTTAAGCCACGAATTCCATAAGAACGTAAATCCATATTTTATCATTATTTATTAAATAATGCCAAATTTAAATAGTTGGATCGATATTATGACATTAAGAAAATCGAAAATACTGTTTTGTTTTTCCGGAAGTACGAAGACATCAAGATTAACGGCAACATAAATCCAGAAAAAGCACTGAATGTTGTTTTGAACTGATAAGTGGTGCATTTGCATTGATACTATCTATCAATACATGAATTATTCTCCACAATATAAATCCTTGAATATTAATCAAATATTTAAATAATAATAATATTTAAAGATATATTTTTAAACTATAAAATACTTCTTTTAATAAATTGATAGTTGGAAAATATACTTGTACATATATATTTTTTAAATTTGTTTCAGTATGAATTCAACAGTCGACTGACAAGGAATTTGTAAGAAAAGACCAAAATATGTGGAATTTTTTCGATGATTGTTGTACCTAGTATGAAGTAAACAATCTTTTTTCTAAAAAAAAAAAGTTGCTAATGGTTGTAGTTTGATGACCTTTTAAACTTAATGACATCCGACTGAAAATAATAAAAATTTATTGCTGGTTTGACTGAAAATTCTTAATACAGAATTTTTACTATTTCATCCGCTAATGATCTAACATATTATGCAATTATATCAGATAATAAATTTATTTTTTTATTATTTGAAAAATATTATTTAAATAAAACTATTAATATCATTAAAAATAATAATCTGTTTTCAAGTTTATCCTTAAAAAATAATAGTTTCAAACCAACAAGAGAAATATTAAAAAAGTTTTTCAATCCTTGGAAAAATAGGGGTTTAACCCTTTTAAAGCTAGCCAATCATCATCGAGTACACAAAGCGTCGCGTTACCAAAACACGTCGCATTGAGTCGCTTACCTATCAATATTTACTATCGAGTAGTAAGAAGACGAGCGACGCATCTTGGCAGCGCACGCGTCGCGATGCTTTGTGTACGCGATGGTGATTTGGCTAGTTTTAAAAGGTTATAACTCGAAAATGGTGCGATTTAGACCATATTAGACGTTTTCGATTTGTTCGAAGTCCCCTATCAGTACACAAAATTTTACGAAGTTTTTCTTCACTCTGTATATTAGTGGTATTAACCACTATTTATGTTGGCGTGTTTGCTCATCATATCTCAAAGAAAACAGATATTAGTTTTATAAAACCATAATTAGGAAAGTTATTAAAAAATAATAAATATTCTATTCTCCAATTATATCTTGTGGAGTTTTGATCTTATAGGAATTCGTGGTTTCAGTTGTTACATGGCTATTCTTTGTTTACATTTATTTTACTCATTTATTGACAAATTCTTTATCACGAAACATAACTTACACAACAATTCATCTTCTTTAAAACTGCTAGCATCATCAGCAAAAGTTTAAAAGTTTCCTTTTTACCTAAATTGGTTAGAGAAATCGGAAAAAAAAAAATCCATTCCGGTATTACAAATGGAAAGTACAGACAGGAAACTCATCGCGTGTCCATTAAGATGAATAATATTTCATTTATAATGATCATCAATTAGTTTCTGATTAATAAAATAATAAACAATGCGCAACAGACAATAAGAGTCGAAGGGGGAAGTTTTCAGGAGAAACCTCTGACGTCATTTCCTGAAAAAAATGATTCCAATCGGAAGGGTGATTTTATGAACGTTGACTCATTAAAATATTTTTTTTTTTTACGATTAATCGAAACTTGGAATAGAATATTATTATGCAAACGTTGGGTTATTTTTATATAAATTAATAATAAGGATAAAATTAATCGAAACTTGGAATAGAATATTATTATGCAAACGTTGGGTTATTTTTATATAAATTTTTATATAAGGATAAAAAAAAAGATATTGCGTTATTTAGTAAATTGTCCGGATAAGAGAAATGCTTACAAATTTCTGATAATTTTGATTTAAATGCATAAATTTCATAGTAATGCGAATAACGAGAAGGAATTTGAAATATTTCCGACTGCGGTATTAAAATCGTGTTTAAAATTAGATTTAAAAAATAATCTCGAGATTGATAAAATTACGTCGGACATAAGTGATAATGTCATAATAAATGCCCTAGATATTTGTGTCAGAAAGTTTTGTATATTGTACAAGTAAGTGTTTTAAAATTTTAAACACTTACTTGTACAATGTAAAAAAAAAGAGTTATAAATGTTTAAATTTATACTTATACAAATTTAAACACTTACAACACTAAGTATTTATTTAAACACTTGTAACACTAAGTTAAAAGTGTTTATCTTGGTGTAAACACCAAGATACAAGTATTAGCCGAAAGTTAAAAGTGTTTAAGTTATAAGTTTTTTCGGTTAGATTAATGAACACTTATACTTAGTATCGTGTTTAAAATTAGATTTAAAAAATAATCTCGAGATTGATAAAATTACGTCGGACATATGTGATAATTTGTGTCAGAAAGTTTTGTATATTGTACAAGTAAGTGTTTTAAAACTTTAAACACTTACTTGTACAATGTAAAAAAAAAAAAACAGAGTTATAAATGTTTAAATTTGTATAAGTATAAATTTAAACACTTACAACACTAAGTATTTATTTAAACACTTATAACTTACAAGTATTAGCCGAAAGTTAAAAGTTTTTTCGGTTAGATTAATGAACACTTATACTTACAAGTTAGCATTATTTTTACTATACTAAAATAACACTATACTTAGTGTTAACACGTGTGTTTAAAATTTACATATAATTATAAAACACACTTATATTTGTGTATGTTTTAATTACATACAAGTATAAGTGTATTTTTATAACACTTATACTTGTATGTAATTAAAACATACACAAATATAAGTGTGATTTATATTTATGTGTAAATTTTAACCCACGTGTTTGTAAACACCAAGGTAAATACTTAGTTTTGTAAGTGATAAACTTGTGTGTAAATACCAAGGTAAAGTGTTTTAAAATTTAAACACAGATATAAAACACATTTATACTTGTGTGCAGTGGCTATCAGAGAAGAGGGTCAGAGGGGGCATTTGCCCCGGGCCTCATAATATTAGGGGTCTCAATTTATAATTCAATATACTGTATTAGAAAAAATATGTTTGTATATTTTTATACTGTTAGAGCTTCACTGTATGTCAAAATTTGAAGTTCTCTATCAATGTTTTCATTTTTCTTGTATACTTATAACTGTATATTTGTCTTTTTTTTTTTTTTTTAAGGGCCTCAAAAATATTAGTTGCCTGGACCTTACATTTTCTCTAAAAAAATATCTGCTTGTATGTGTTTTAATTATACACAAGTATAAGTGTTTTAAATTTTTTTTCAAACAGTTAAATTTGCAGATATAATTTTTTTTTTGAAGGGCCTCAAAAATATTAGTTGCCTGGACCTTACATTTTCTCTAAAAAATCTCTGCTTGTATGTGTTTTAATTATACACAAGTATAAGTGTTTTAAAATTTTTTTCGAACAGTTAAATTTGCAGATATATTATATCAGATATTATACTGTAATTTTAAAGTACGACTTTCTTTACTTTAGATAACACTATATAACATAAAATATACTTTACTCTTTAATAACAAATCTCTGTTTTTACTAAGGTATCTGGATCAAAAATACAAATCTTATCTTTTAATCTTATCTATTAAAATCTTTTTTTTTTTAAATTTATCTGGAAACGGGAAGGATGTTAATTGGTGACAGGATAGGCATTTCCGAAAAACAGCATCATTTTTAAAAAAATTATAAATGATGGATAAGTATATCAATAAATAATAAACACCTACTTAAAGTAACAAAGGTGTTTTATATTTTAAATAACAGAATAATTAATTCTTTAAAAATCTATGCAAATAATGAATGTTTTTATAAGTATTTATCCTTTTTATAAAAATGTTCTTGTATAATTTTTGATTAATATTCTTTTATATTTTATAAAGTTGCTTCAAAATTAGCTTTTGTATCTAATTATAAAAGTTTATACCCTCTATATAAAGTTATAAAGGCATTATAAACCATTATATATATAATTTCTTCTTATATCTATCGACGTTTCTGAAGCGCAGCGCCTGCCTCCAAGTAATTCTGGCAAATAATATGGTTGATCTATACGATTCTGATCATGATCAGTATGATTTATGCTTGAAAATATGAGAGATTCTTAGATTGCTATCTATCTATAATGGTGATGAATTGGAGAAAGAAAGTAATACCGACGCGCGACTTAGACGCGACGATTTATTGTATAATAAATCGTTCGCATCCAAGTCGCGCGTCGGTAGATAACAGGCTAAAAGGATTATTTTTCTTACTTATCCTACGGCGTGTAGTTTGGACGCGAATTACCTCTTAAATACGGTATTTTAAACTGTCAATATATATAAATTATCTACAGTGTAGCATCTCAACTTATTAAGATATTATTGATCAGAACTCAGCATACGCCGTGTGTTTATATCAATGCAGGAACTTAACATTAGTATATAATTGCGGATTTTATTGTTCAAACAGCTTTAAAATTTTAAATTTTTGTAGTAAAAAGTACACGAGAGTATATAAATGGGGTTTGGAAAGAAATATTTTAATATCCTATTTTACTTCACCGAAAATTAACACGTATATGGAGAGGGAAGGAAGTTACGCATTTTGCAAAGATCGTCACTCACTATTTTAATTCCTGAACTAGAAAAATTACAAAATATCTGTAGGTGTAACGTAATCCGGAAATAAGCTAAAACATATTTTAGGTGAAAGCTTTTAATCTGTAGAATATAATTACTATATATTAATTAACAACTGTAGTTTCTTTCAGTTACCTTCCAGCTTATGTGTAACAAACTATGGAATTTATAACAACACTTCGGCAGTCGTCAGCGTAAGTTATCTCATTGTTTATTTTAAATATTTAGGTTTAAATAACTAAATATTGTGTATTTTTTATGACTTTTATTATTATTATTAATGTATTATCGCAGAAAAGAGAAACAAAGTTTGACACCGGCCAATTTGAAGCATCTCGAAGATGTTTTCAAGCAAGTTGTTGGCGATCATGAAGAAATATGTGTTTCTCAGTTTAAACGGATTGTTAAATCCAATAATGTGAGTTCATTTTTTTATATTTAACGCATTTATAGCATATAATAATATCGTTTCTCTATACAATCTTTATAATCATTATTTATATGTTAATTAATAAAGACTGGAGGCTTGATTTTCTAATGATTTCGATGTTTACATTTTAATGAAATTTATATATTTACTTTCTATGAAACAAACGAGAAAAAATGTAAAATTTATTTTAATTCGATAAATATTTGAATTCAAAATATACGAAAAACTATTTGATAATTAAGCATTTAAGAATTTACTTTTAGTGTTGCCAATTAACATGGCGACTGTGTTCGTTTCGAATTCAAATCTTTTTGACTAAAAAGAAGATAAATATTTATTCATTTATTTTATAAAAAAAAAATAAAATTATTATATATATAAATTTAGCAGTTTTAAATATCAAAATATTAAAAAATATAAATATAGGATGTCCCAAAAGTTACTAGCTATCTCGAAAACTAATGGGAATACAGGAAAATGGAGTTAAGACAATAAGATAGTTTTATACCAAAGTCAGTGCCATACAAAAGGAAGTATGTTCAGTGAGCAGTCTCTACATGGCAACTGCCGATACCTATACAGAGCTCAGTGATGCAGCATTGACTACGGAACGAATGTATGTGGTAACACGCAATATTAAAGGCATGAAATGCACGGAAGTTAGAATTTTGAGAACAAGTTTCATAAGCCAGATCCAACAAACAAGGCTATTCATGGATTAGAGATGAAATTCCAATGACCTTTGTATCGTTTTGAATTCTGTATAGATATCGGCGGTCGCCATGTGGAGACTGCTCACTGAACATCCCTCCTTTTGTGTGGCACTTACTTTGAAATAAAACTATTTTTGCTGTATTACCATTAGTTTTCGAGATAGTAACTTTTGGGACACCCGTATAAATGACACAAAATTAGTTAATGAAATTTTTTAATTTTCTAATTTTTATATGAATGACGTTTTCAGAAATTTTTCGTGGAAAGAATCTTTAAATTATTCGATACCGATAATTCTGGAAGTATATCTCTCGAAGAATTCATGACGGCCATGAGATCTTTTGCACAGTTGACTTTGATCGAAAAACTACACTGGCTCTTCCAAATCTACGACATTGACGGTAGTTATTGATTCATAACTGACATTTTTTTCCTTTTATATTATCAAAAGAATGTCAGAATATAATGAAGCTAACATTTATAATATAGGTGACGGTCTTATTCAGTTTTCCGAATTGAGGAACGTGATGAAAGCATGCATGGAAGAAAACGAACTACACTTTTCGGATGCAGCGCTCGACGAACTGACCATGATGTTGTTCGAAAATGCCGACACGGATAATTCTGGATCCATAAATTTCGAAAAGTTTCAAGCACAGTTGAAGTGCCAGCCGGGATTATCGGAAAACTTGACCATGAGGTAAAATTTTTGGATACTGACACCGTAAAAAAAAAAATTGATGATGATATTAACGATATATGCTGTTTTTATTTTTACACAGCATTGAAAGTTGGTTACTTCCGAAAAAATTAAACGGCAAAATAATGGATGCCAAAAAGTTCGTACCGAGAAAACTAAAATGGCATTACATAAAAAATAATAGCGTTAGCGTTATATTTTTTGTCCTGTTTACTATCGTCAATATTATTTTATTTGCTAAAGCTGTCTATGATTATAAGCATACCAACGGCTTCGTAATGGTGGCCAGAGGATGTGGTAAGTACAATAGATTTTATTTCTAGTAGGCTAATACAAAAAAGTTATAATTTAATCATTTTTTATTTCTATATTAATTGACATCCTCTTTATTAATTTCAGTACAATTTTCGCTTTACCGAAGCACGGCGAAAGTGGTACAGATCGAAAGGGGGACAAATATTCAAAAAAATCCCTAGTGGACCAGGCGTCAAAGGTTAAAAGATTTACGAAATACAGAGGCGTATGGGCGGCATAGGTAGCGGAGCACGGGAAAGGGACGCGTCGCGTCGCAGACTGTGGCGAGGCCATGCACAACGTCAAACCGCATGCACTGTTTGCAACCAATGGAACTTTGCAGCTCTATATCTCATAAACCTTTGATTCCTAGTCCACTAGTAATTTTTTAGGTGTTTCGGCCTCCCTTTCGATCTGTATCACTTTCGCCGTTCTTCGTTAAGGGTACAATTGTCGCCTTACCGAAGCACGGCGAAAGTGGTTCACATCGAAAGGGGGGCCGAAACATACAAACATCCCTAGTGAACCAAGAGTCAAAGATCAAACGTCTACGAGATATAGACCCGCAAAGTTCCGTTTGTTGCAAATGGCGCATGCGGTTTGACGTTGTGCCTGGCCTCGCTGTGGTCTGCGACGCGACGCGTCTCGGTCCCGTGCTCCATTACCTATGCCACCTAGATGCTTCTGTATCTCGTAAACGTTTGACCTTTTATCTCTGATCCATTAGGGATTTTGTGTGTGTTTCGCCCCCTTTCGATATGTACCTCATTCGCCGTGCTTCGGTAAGGCGACAATTGTACCATTGTACTTTTAAACTAAATAACGTAAGTTAGAATTGTTAGACTAGTAATTTCGTTTATAAGAATTAATTTGATGATTGCATCGCCTCATAAAAACTTTTTTCAGCTAAATTAATAACAATTCCGGAATAGTAATCTCTAAACAATATTCGGCAAGATTCGAAACTACCTGCCGATAGTTTTCGCGGCGCTGCACTTATATACACCATCCAGGTATAATTATGTAGCGACGATTTGGACGGCTACGCGGCGCGATGATTTGACTTCGTTACGTCGCACTACTGATAGACGCGAAAACTCGCGGCAGGTAATTTCAAATCCTGCCCGATAAAATTCTTATATTCTCTTATAATCTTTCTCTGGCAGGGCATTTTGAAAATTCATGCTTAGAGTATTGAAAAGCATGAAATTATTAGAAAATCAGACACTTTCGGACTGTCGCTCGATATCAATAACTAAAAAAAAACCTAAAAGTGAATAATTTACTGATTGATAAGTATGAAGGTACTGATTAAAAGACACTGCGGCAATAGAAAAATATCATCGTAATGGATGAAAATTTACTTGTTTTAAAGGTATCCTAAATATCTTCGTTTATTTAACTCCTTCATTTTCTAGTTTGTCTACTTTAACCTTAATCAGGCCCCCATGAAAAATGAAAATATTATTCTATGTATCGCAGGCCAAGGCACTTTAGTGTTTCCATTGTCTATCCTGTCTACACCAAAAGAATTGATGTTTTAATTGTGACATTAATCTTTCCAGGATATGCTATTTAGATAGAAAAATAAAAAATAAAAATATTCTCAAAATAATAATTTTATTATGCAAAATTCCTAATTACAAAACTTACTTAAAAAAAAAAATTAAACAACAAAATTTGTAAAATACATTTATATTTTACTTATTATATTTTAACTTCAAAACTTTAAATTTAATCAATATTTGCTGAAAAATTACCATATACTGTATGAAGTTCTTTAATGCACAAATTTAATAATAAAAATTAATTTAATTTTAATTTGATAAAAAAAACTTTATTTTATTTATATCAAACTGTTACAAAAATATTAAAAAAATTAGTAGAAATGTAATTAAATATGCGGATTATTTTTCAATAAAGTGAACTTATTAACCATTACGAAACATCTTTTTATAAAAAGTTGTTTCTCAATTCTCTTACTCGAACCGAAAATATTGTTATTTAGATTATCAATATTTGGCAAAAACAAAAAATAGTTTTGTGTTAAGGATGAACTACGCTATTCGCACACAAAGTTTCAGAAGTTTTTGAATTTCTGGGTTGCCTAACCTTCCTTGTTAGTATATACTTTAGTTTTGTTGGCTGGATAAGCCGCTTCAGATTTCCATAGAAGAGCCAAATTCAATTCTTGCTTCCATCCTTTGGAAAATTTATACAAGGTCCGAACTCGGCATCGATCTCTGAATGCCGGCAGCTTGTAGCAGAGTCTGAATTCCCTTCGCCAGTTAAGGCTCTAGCACTGCGATTCTCAACCTTTTCATAAATGCGTACCACCAAACTCAAAATTTCAGGTTAGGTTAGTGGTTAAGCCGATATCCTCATGGGATATTCATTATCTGGCGGCGGCCACTTATAGAGCCTATCACAGGCTGGCCAACACCCATGATGGGGGCAACAGGATGGGGGTTCAACGAGCCGGGCCCGGACTCCTCCTGAAAAACCGGAGGTGTGGGACCCGGATCCTCCAGGTTGGTAAGCTGCAGCTTTATCACGCGGCCATCTGGCCGATTCAAACTTTCAGTATCATCAACAAAAATATATCTCGTATACAAATAGGAAGTCAAGATTATACGCATATCATTGTATCACAGGTTGAGAACTGCTGCTCTAGCATCGAGAAGTGGTGACATCTAATGACAAAAATCCGTCGGCCGGTTGGCCGCGTAAAAACGCTTCAGCTTTCCACTCTAGAGGATCCGGGTTCTAATCTCGAGTCCCACCCCTTGAAAATATTTATCATGGGGTCTGGGCCCAGCCCGTCGATCCCGTCCTTATAATCCGGCTAACCCCTCCGCAGGAGTGGGCAGCCTGTGGAAAGGCTTTTTTTATATATTTTTTTGCATTTTACGCCCCTTTTCAATCAGGGAGATTGCTAAGAATCTGCTAAAATTCGTAGCTTTGGAACTACAAATTTTAGCAGATTCACATCGTCATTAAGTTCAAGTAATAGTGGCCAGATGGCCGAGTGATAACGCGTTGGCGTGTCACGGAGGAGGTCCCGGTGCGGCATCTCCCGAAAAGTTTTTTCGGGATGCTGGCCCGGCCCGGCAATCCCCGTTTTCATCGTCCGGTCCCCTCCACGGTATGGATGCAGCCCGAGATTGGAACTGGCCCCCCTTAGTAATCTCCCTGATTGGAAAGGAGCGTAAAAATGTAAAAAAAAAGGTGTCAAGTAGTAGTCGAAAATAAAAAAAAATTGTTTGATAATCTCACAATCATATAATGTTATTTCGATAAATCTTTATAAGAATAAATGAAAGTAATTACAAATAAATGTTTTCTTTTCATTGTAATTTTGTTTAAAAATATTCAGCCCTTCATTGTCTTTCGAATCGCGCATTCGGCCAGCACCCAATTTGAGTTTGAGACCACTGTTCTAGGTGGTAGACAAGGCGGCGGATAGCCGTATGGGTAACGCATTGGTGTCACGCAAGAGGACTAGGTGCGGCATCTCCTGAAAAGTTTTTTGGGGTGCTGGACCAGGCCCAGCGATCCCCGTCCTTCATCATCCGGCCCCCCTCCACGAATGTGGATGCATCCCGCGGTTGGAATTGGCCCTGCCCCTTAGTAATCTCCCTGATTGGAAAGGGGCATAAAAATGTAAAGAAAAAAAAGGTGTTAGGCAAGAAGCGTTTCGATATCCGGCCAATCTGACCAACAGTCAGATTAAATACCAAAAATGTTAAGTGAACAATTTGAAATTCGATTTTCTGTCGACTTTTTAATAAAGAAAAATTATAAGAGTTTATTATAAGCGTAGTATAGCCATCTAAAATATATGGCATCCAGTTAATTCGAATTACTCTTAAAATTTTAATAAATCTTATAATAAAAAAACCAATATTACCTCTTCATTGTTTCAAATTTGAATTTTGGTACAACCCAGGAGGGTACGATATATAATAAAACAGCGATATGTCGGCCGAAGCGTTTCCACACGACTAATCTGGCCGACAGTTAGATTAGGTTAGGTAAATTAATCGCCATACCGCGTCGGCCGGAATGGCCGCTATCGAACCTGGGAATTGAATCCGGCTCTAGGTTAATTCGCGGGGGTTTAGTGGAAGCAAACACGATTCTACCGCAACCATCCAGCCGACTAGCCGAATTAGGTTAGAGTCAGTTAAACCATCATATCACCCTTGAATATTCTGCTGTCCGACATACGGGGATCTGCCGTATTGTGGAGCACGGGAATCGAAGGGCTGGGCCAAAACCTCATGATAAATATATCCAAGAGGTTGGAGTCCACAATTTAACTTAGATCTCCAGTATGGAAAACCAAAGCGTTTCCATGCTTCCAATCCGGCCGATTATATTTCTACCTGACGGTGATCACTTTTAGAATCCATCACAGGATAGCCAACGTCCATAATGCCACAAACGGATTCGGGTTCAATTCCCGAATTTCACACTTCCAGATTTTTCAGGAGGGGTCCAGATCCGACCCGTTGAACTCACATCCTCCATCTTATGGCTGGTCCATCAAAGGAGAAAGCAGCCCTTGGTGGGAATTTAAATGCCCCACAACGTAGTATTTTTTGTCAACAGATGACGCCACTTCCCATTCTAGAAGAATACTAAGTGACAGGGCAAAACAAGCCGTTCCACAAGCTACCTCCTTTGCGGAGGGGTCAACAGGGATTGTGGAGGACGGGAATCGACTGGCCGGGCCGGAACTCCATAATAAACATTTTCAGGGAGCTCCGAGACCCCAACCCCGGTTTTCCAGAGTGGAAAGCCTGAGCGTTTCCACGCTTCTAATCCGGCCCCACGTAGTATTTACGCGATGAGAAAGAATGTAAAACTACATAATAAAAAAAGCATAAAAGATTGAGAAGTATTTCAGCGTTCATCACGAGCTATCTTACATTCTTTGTGGAATTAATCATCAAATAGAGGATGAGGTTCAATGGGTTGTGACTTGCTGAAAAAAATTGTCGCGATATGAGATTTGAGAATTGGTTGATTTGAATTACGCCGTCAAATCATATGAGGGATATATTTGGCAACGGGCTCTTTTAGACCTTATCACGTATTGTTCTTTTCCTATCATGATTGGTTAACAACTATAATAGAGTCAATCAAAAGATTGAAGGATGTAATTTAACGGGCCGTCAATAGTCGGTCGGATTGGCCCGTGGAAACGCTTCGGCTTTCCACTCTGGAGGACCCGGGTTCGAATCTCGGGTCCCACCCCTTGAAAATATTTTCATGGGGTCCGGGCCCGGCCTGTCGATCCCCGTCCTCCACAATCCGGCTGACCCCTCCGCAGGGGTGGGCAGCCTGTGGAAGGGCTTGTTTCGCCCCGCCACTTAGTACTCTTACTGAGTGGAAAGTGGCGTCATCTGTTGACAAAATAAAGGCTCCTCAAAATAGCTCCTCAAAAAACTGGAAGTGTGAGATTGGAATTGAATCCAAATATCCAAGATGATAAATAAATGCTTTATCACGAGGCCATCCGGCAGATGGGATCCGATAAATGAATCCGGTTCTTCTAAATAGGAAAAGAATGTTTTATTACTTGGCTGACTATCAGGGCCGGATTATGAATCTTTGAGGCTCATAGAAATAAACATTCTTTAAATAAATTCTAAAATTGTTGAAAAATTTTAACCGGTTTTTGAAGTCCCCTATTGTTGACGGTCCTTAGACACTTGCTAATTGTACTAGTGAATAATCTGGTCTTTCTGACCATATTCATATATTTGGGAGTATATTTCGCCTATATATTATCTTTTACTTTATTGGTCTCTTTCCACCTGAGAAGATACTAAATGGTATCAGGACAATTCAAAAACCCATCACTGTTCATATATTCTTTTTAAGTTTTGCATGGCTATCCATCCTATGGAATAGACCGGATTGCCCCGTATAAAGTAGCGGCTTACATTTCTGGAGGCCGAGTTCAATTCCGGATTCCACATCTCCAGTTTTTCAGGAAAGTTCCGAGCCCAATCTTTCAATCTTACGATTGAAAAGATTGGGCTCATCATTGGTATAAGCCAGTCTGTGATGGGTTTTACAAGTGGCACCACCAGCCTTGTGCGATATGACGACTTAACTACACTAACCTGACCATACTAATGGATCTTGGAATTGGGGTCGGATCCTTTAGGATAAAATACAACACATTACCGCCATCTGATTGATGCTTTCTCAAGCAAATAATGTTTTCTCTCTCTCTCTCACTTAGTACTCTTACTGAGTGGAAAGTGGCGTCATCTGTTGACAAAAAAAAAACTAAGTAATTGTGATCAATCAAACTCACAAGGGTACAATTGTCTCCTTACCGAAGCACGGCGATAGTGGTACAGATCAAAAGGGACCGAAACACTCAAAAAATCCCTAGTAAACCAGGGGTCAAAAGTCAAACATTTACGAGATACAGAGGCATATAGGTGTCATAGGTAACGGAGCATGGGAACGAGACGCGTCGCGTCGCAGACTGCGGCGAGGCCATGTACATCTGTTAACAAAAAAAAAAAAATGTTAGAAAGAAAAATAATTTGGTCATGTTTCAATTAAGTTAGGTTAGCCGCCATATCTCACGATGGCGTCGGCCACTTATAGAGCCCATCACAGACTGGCCAAAACTCATGATGGGGTCAACCGGATGGTTGAAGAATGGGGTTCAACGGGCAATAGCGCCAAGAGAAATCTCGGGCCCCGGTACGAACCAGGTTTTGGGCCCTATATATATAATATTCTTATTGTTAGGAAGCGGCCCGGGCCCTTCAATCTTCTACGGGCCCGGGGAATTTGTCTCCTCTTCCCCGTCCTCTCGGCGCCACTGTCAACGAGCCGGGCTCGGACTACTCTTGAAAAACTAGAGATGTGGGACCCGTATTTGAACCCAGATCCTCCAGAGTGATAGTCACAGCTTTAATACGCGGTCATCAAGCCGACGTCACGTTTCAAGAGTCTTCTTTTAACGTTTTATGCTTCTTTACAACCTGAAGTAACTAAACTGCGGAATATTATTAGAGAGTTTCCGCCTTGGTTTCTGCGTAACTACGACTCGCTCCGACCGATAACTAAACGAGAAAATCGTATCGTTTCGGAAAGTTATTGGTAGTCGCTTCAGTAACTCAAGGTTAGTTCGAACCTTCGAAACTAGATGCTCTATTATCGTAAATTCTCTCGATTCTGATAAATTATTTCTATTCTATCCTCTATCCCTCCTCTCCGGTAACGACTTCACTTATAAACATGAGTAAGCTATCCATGTATGTATATCGATGGTTGTAGCTGTTCGGAAACTCCATATTTAGTCTGTTACGGGTGTGGGCACATGAGTGGAATTGACCAATAACATTGTTCGAAGTTCGAAGAGACTGGTCTGAATCCCTCTGAAAAAATTTGGAGGCATGGGATCAGATTTCCTCCGTCCTCTAAGGGAACTTGGAAGTCTAGAAAATATGTTTCAAATCTCTATTCATTGATCCGTGATTGAATACCAGCACACACCTTAGAAAACTTTTAAGGAATCATAGTTCGATTCATCAGTTCAACTGACTCTCCCATAGTTGTGAGCAGTCTGCGATAAAGACTGGAATGGTCTCACCAATTAATAATTAAATAATGATAAAATGGCGATAAAAATAAAAATAACCGCATTGCCTATTCTTCTTTAACTTAATTATTAACTACCTTTAAAATATCAAAAAAGTTAATTATGTAATTATCTGCGTCCACCCTGATGAATTCGTTGAGCAATCCCTCAAAAACAGTTGACATTGTAGCAAGATTATATATTTACTTATAAAACTAAAATTGCTTGTGATACCTGTGGATAAGGAGTAAGGAGTTAGAATATACCCACTATTTGACCCCCGTGTCATAAAAGGCGACTAAAGGGATCACCTCACATTGATAGTTCCGAGGTCTGTCACTGGGTGTCGCTTGTGGGCTCTTATACAAAATCGAAACTGCTCTGTCGGTGCCCACATCCGTCACTGGGGCATACGGTGGGACCCTACACGGCATGCGGGCAGGCCCGTCGGGGCCTGCCCGCTTCGTTTTCAAAATCACTTTTCGCGCATATCATCTTCGGGGGACAAGTATTCACATAACTCCATAGGGAAGGGGAAAAAACTACCTTCTCCATCAGGATGCCCGTAAAGTGATCGATAATCATGAATATATTATACTCAAACAAATACTACCATCTTCGGCAGGATTGGCGGCGTGGAAACGGTTCGGCTTTCTACTCTGGAGGACCCGGGCGAGTCTCGAGTCCCACCCACAAAAATATTTATCATAATATCCGGGCTCGGCCCGTCGATCCCTGCTCCACAATCCGGCTGACCCCTCCGAGGGGGAGCCTGTGGAATGGCTTGTTTCTACTTATTATTCTTCCAGAATGGAAAGTGACGTCATCTGTTGATCAAAAAAATACTACCATATCGCGAATGAAAAGTTACCATGGAAGTTACACACTAACTATAAAATAGTTATAAATACATGACATGTCGGACAAGTAATGCAAAATCTGTAATATATTTTAATAGAGTTTAGCGTCATGGGGTCCGGGCCCGGCCCGTCGATCCCCGTCCTCCACAATCCGGCTGACCCCTCCGCAGAGGTGGGCAGCCTGTGGAAGGGCTTGTTTAAAGGCCCGCCACATAGTATTCTACGAGAATGGAGTGTGGCGTCATCTGTTGACAAAAAAAAATAGAGTTTAGCGATTTAGTGCATTTTCTAGGTAAGTTCTTTCAGTTTTATGATTAAGAAATAATTCTTTGTAGGTGTCTTCATATTTATTAATACTCAAATAATTGCGAGTATTAATTTCCTGGTAAAGCATTTTTCTTATAAATTATTTTGTAGTAAACTTTATGAATTCTTCGTTAAATTATCGTCAATAAACAATACTTAACATAATACGAATTTTTTTTAATTATTATTATTTCCCTTTTATTAAACTTTGAAATTCAAAATATAGTTTAAGAGTTCAAAATCGATAAAATCGAGATAAAAATACTTATGAAATGCGAGTATTTTTAATTTTAAAGATAATATCAATCAAGTAATGCGCGCTCAATATTAGAAAAACGAGGACGTCGATTGACAGACTCTGCGATGTTTAGGTTGGATATTTTCGCAAACTTTCATTCATTTCTATAGTTAATTGACTTTGTTTTGATGGTCAGACGTATCCCATCAAAACAAAGTCAATTAATTATAGAAATGAATGTACGTTTGCGAAAATAGTCAACCAAAACATCGCAGAGTCTACCAATCGACATCTTCGCTTTTCTAACATTGAGCGCACATTCCAGCTCAATGTTATTTTAAACTATATTTTTATAAAAGAATTTTTTTATTTCGGCTTTTAAAGCAGTAGCTCATGGATGTACATTTATTGAAAAACAGATCTTATGTAAAAATTAGAGGACATCCGCAGTGTATATGTTACGGCCAAACCCGAAAATCGACTATTTTTCGGACATTGGCCAAAACGCAACCATAGTATTTGGACAATGTACGAAAACTGGTCTTTTATTCTGATCAGATTTTTTTTCAAATTGTGACCAGCCAGTTCGCGCATTGGCCAGAAGATTCTAACCAAAAACAGAAGACCGCTGTTGTAAATTTTATTCTATAAATAATAATAATTTAATTAAAACTAATGGATCACAAAAGCTAAAAATTTGGATTAAAAAAATTACATTTAAGTATAAATATTTAGTATAACTTTTATATTGGATTCTTATCTAAAAATAATATTGATCAAAGTAAATTGATTACAGATTAATGTTTCCGAAAGAACTATTTTTCATATCTATGCAGTTTCCGAGATGATAGAGCGGACATGTCAAACTCCATTGCCACCAGGGGCGGACTGGCCATAAGGACGTTCTGGCAATTGCCAAAAGGGCCGGTGCCATGGTAGCAATATGGGCCGGTAGCCGAAAAACAGATTTTTTTTATGTCACGCACCGCACTTTCAATATAATGTATATTTGTTTCAGATTCCTCTTCATTCATTTTTATTCAAATTTATCAATATTTTAGTATTTGCACACAAATAGACTTGTACTTTGGGTAATTATTTTTATTTTGTCGTTAAAATTTGTTTTATAAAAAATACTATGTATTCAGAGCCGGCCCTAAGATAGTCGGCGTCCTACTGCAAAGTTCTTTTATAACGCCTCTCTATATTTTTTTAAAGACAATAGTGGCTAAATAATTTTGTAAGGCGCCCTCCATACGGTGGCGTCCCGATGCTGCGCATCACTCGCATCGTGCGTTGGGCCGGCTCTGTATGTATTTAATTTATTTAATATATAGAGATATATCGTCGCAAGGATATTGAGATATAAAGATAAAATAATAACAGGAATATTGCAAAAAAATTTATAAAACATTAATTTTTTAAAATACTCCCGTCTTTTTGTTTTTCTATATCTTACGACGAAATCTCCTCGCGACGATATATCCTTGAGGCAAATTTTCTAATATCACATCTAACTAGTGGGCCTTTAACCGATAGGTCGGCCGCTGTCAAGATAAAGCCAGAACCGAAAATATGTCCCAGTCCGACCCTGATTGCCACAAACATTTTTAATCATCATGTACCAGGGGTGTTCGATCCGTCGATGGCGGAGCAATTTTTGGTCGATCTCTTGTTTATTCTTCCCAAGTTGATTCCTCCTTACAAATTTAATTAAGTTAAAACATAATAATTTATTTATCATTATTTTGTATTATTTTTTAATTTTCTTTAAGTGTATTGTTATTGTTCATTTATTTTTCGTTAAAATTGTGAAACCACTAATTTTCTTATCATTTAGAAATATACACATAAAAAGTTTCCAATATTAATTTATATTGCGCAAAAATTCTGTCGTGTTTCGGATCGACATACTTGTCAGAATCCGCTTTTTCAAATATGAATGTCATAAAAAAATCAAGAAATCAAATTACAAATGATCATTTTTTTTTTCATTTTTGCATATTTTACGCCCCCTTTCCAATCAGTGAGATTACTAAGGGGGAGGGATCAGTTCCAACCACGGGCTGTACCCACACCCGTGAAGGGGGAGGATGGTGAAGGACGGGGATTACCGGGCCGGGCCCAGCACCCCGAAAAATTCTGGGACGCGAACCCGAGTCCTCCAGCGTGGCACGCCGATAGCGTTACCACTCAGCCTTTCGGCCGCACAAATGATCATTCGAATGATTGCGATTGGCCACTTCATATCAACCCGACTATGAAAATATCGCGAGCTCCAAACAATGCCAAATTTCACATTAACTGTTTGTTTAATCAACCAGCATTTCCTGTAACTTATGAGTCTGTAATCAATCTGTTGTTTTTTCTAACTTTGATTTCCTAAAATAAAAAAAATAAATATTTTATTTCAATATATTTGTTTTATTTGCTGAATTAAAATAATTAAAAGTGATAAATAAATTTTTAAATACAAACAAAGTTTTTAGGGCTGGGAGAGTGGGTCCTCCGAAGTGAGTGCATTTTAACTGCATAGTACGCGATCAGATATCAGGTTGAGGAAACCTGAACGTGATCTTTATACGAGACTAGATCGCCGAATAACAGTATAGAAAAGTAGCTCGCATAGTAAAAAAAGTTGAACACCCCTGTCATATACAAAGGGGGTACCTATATTTCTATGGACGAGAAAAAAAGTAATGGTCGTATTTTTTTCAGTTTTTCGTATCTACCGCAGACAAGGATATTTTATAATATAAAACATTCTCATCGATGACTGCAGACTGCAAAACAAGATACCTATTAATTTTTCTTCTAAATTGAAATTCGTTGTTAAAATTTTTTCTGAGCATCTCTTGCGCAGTACTACAATTTTTTTCAGTTTTTTTCATATTGGAATTATTTTCCTTTGTTATTTTCGGTAATATTTGGGAATAGAAGAATCATTAAGAAATGCATAAAATAATGTTTTTGTAGACCAGACTTTTTCCTCGAAAACTATTAACTCTACTAAATATACGACAAAATTGTGAAAGGTCTTCTGTTACTTTTTCCTACTAAATTAAATTCTGTTATTACAAATTTTTTCTGCAAATGCACTAGCACAGCGCCTGCTACAGATATTTTCGTACGGAAGACATTATTTTTTTTAACAGAATCTAATTCTACTTATTTTTGCGATTAAGTTATAGTTCATAAAAACGTGAGCATCCTGTATTTTACATATTTTAATTAATTACTGTTAGGTAATTTATAAACACTATAATATAATAAAACCAAGTGGCCGGATAGCCGTGTAGTAATGCGTTGGTATGCCACGCAGGAAGGCGCGGATTTGCGTCCCGAGTCCAACATCTTACAATAAAGTTTTCCGGGATGCCTGTCCCGGCGATTCCCTCACTTCAGCATTCAGTCTCCCTCCACGGTGCGAGTATAGCCTATGGTTGCAATTGGCCCCGTCCTTGATCATCGCCGGATTGGCCGCGTGGAAACGCTTTGTTTTTCCACTCTAGAGAATCCGGGTTCGAGTCTCGGATCCCATTGAAAATGTTTACCAGGGGGCCGGGCCCGACCTGTCCTCCACCATTCTGCTGAGGAGTGGACAGCGTGTGGAAGGGCTTCTTCTTCTACTTCTTTCTGTTAATATGGAGGGTATGGCCCACCCGCCTTGTCCTCCGAACTGTAGAAAGGCTTTTTTCATCCGGTCATTTAGTATTTATTCTCGAATGAAAAATGGCGTCATCTGTTGACAAAAAATCCCATTGAATGAAAAAGACGTAAAAAATATAATAAAGCCTGGTTAATTCGGGTAATTTAATAAACTTGATTTTTTTATTTCATTTACACAATATACCAAATTTGTCAAATTTTGTTCTCCTGTAGAAGTTTTTAGTAAAATGCAAACAATTGGGAATGCGAACGATTTGAATGTTTAATGGCGGCCGTTTGAGCTTTGTTTTTTTTTATGCGGCTTTGAATAGGTATTGCTCGTTAAATGATCCTCGGCAAAATCTGAGTTTGACACCAATCAAAAATTCACTTCCACCAATAAATAAAACTGCGAAACGGTGATATCATTGTAATAGATTTAAAAAAAACTACCTTGGAAATTATACTAAACAGAACATCTGATTTCTTTGGAAATCATCTATCTAGTTGCAATCTATGCAATTTTTAGAAAAGTTAGTCTTACATTACAAAATTTTCATATAAATATTGACTTTATATTTTCTACTTAATTAAATTGCGGGTCCAATAGATTAATTTCTTTATTAATAATAATGATCCAATTAATATTAGTATAACTTCAGCAATAACCTCAATTTCATAGGAATTCTCTATAGTTCACATTTTACTGGATTTGTCCGCTTCATAACAAATACGAAAATATCGGCAGATCAGATGATATAATTCGCGTATTCGTGGATTTCAATATTTAATTCGGACTTCGGTCAATACGCGAAACGCCTAATGGTCGTAACAAATTAAAAAATAATTTTTAATTTATTTTTTAATATAATATTTTTCATTGCTAGAGCATTTTTCAAACAGACATTTTGCATCTTTTGTTTTCAAAACTCTTTACAAAATATTTTAAATTTATATCAGCAAATAAAGACTTTACATTCTTTTATATAGGCGAATGTGTTGTGGCTGCAACAGCCGATTTGTGGCAACAGCTATAATCGTGACTTTTTGTTAATACTGTATCATAAAGAAATATTCTACTTTGTTAATAGTCTGCAAAAATATTTGAATATTGTTAATTTATATAACAATATTCATGTTTGTTATTGTTAAATACAGGTAATACTTATTATAATAAGTATTACCTGTATTTAAACCATCGAAAAATTTAAACATGATGTGAGATAAAATGCAAATGAATGTATAATACTCAACATGATAATGCTCTAAACACTAAAATGATAAACAGTATGAATCAATCGAATCGCATAGAAACGCTCCGGCTTTACACTCAGACCAGCATCGAATCGAGTTGTTCAGGTTAAAAATTTATATGAGACTTATCCAGCCCGTCGATTGCTGCATCTAAGTTTAGCTTATCAATTACAGATAAACCAGATTTAGAGAACCATTCTATTTCAACCTGATTAAGTGTTGAAATAGTCCCGCTAATTGGTTTCTTTATAACTAGATATTATTTTCCAACCTATTTTTTTTGTCAACAGATGACGCCACACTCCATTCAAGTAGAATACTATGTAGCGGGGCGAAACAAGCCCCTGCGGAGGGATCAGCCGGATTATGGAGGCGGGGATCGACGGGCCGGGCCCGGACCTGGGTCAGCCGGATTGTGGAGGACGGGGATTGACAGGCTGGGCCCGGACCCCACGATAAATATTTTCAAGGGGTGGGACCCGAGATTCGAACCCGGGTCCTCAGAGTGGAAAGCCGGGATCCGAGATTCGAACCCGGGCCCTCCAGAGTGGAAAGCCGAAGCGTTTCCACGCGGCCACCCGAGATTCGAACCCGGGTCCTCCAGAATGGAAAGCCGAAGCGTTTTCGCTCTTCCGATCTCCCCATGATAAATATTTTCAAGGGGTGGGACCCGAGACGAACCCGGGTCCTCCAGAGTGGAAAGCCGAAGCGTTTCCACGCGGCCTATCCGGCGCCCGGACCCCATGATTTGATTTTCAAGGGGTGGGACCCGAGACTGTACCCGCCCCATGATAAATATTTTCAAGGGGTGGGACCCGGGATTCGAACCCGAATCCTGGGTCAGCCGGATTGTGGAGGACGGGGATTGACAGGCTGGGCCCGGACCCCACGATAAATATTTTCAAGGGGTGGGACCCGAGATTCGAACCCGGGTCCTCAGAGTGGAAAGCCGGGATCCGAGATTCGAACCCGGGCCCTTCAGAGTGGAAAGCCGAAGCGTTTCCACGCGGCCAATCCGGCCGACGATTGTCGTCGATTAGATAGCCGCGGTGTTGCATACTGTGCTTCCACCTGGAGGATTCAATTTCAGTTCTCAGGTCTCATACATCCAAAAGTTTTTTCAGGAGGACTCCGAGACCAGCTCGTTGAGTGGATATGGACGACCCGTGATAGGTATTGGAATGCCTTACCGTTTAGTACTCGCCAAGTGGAAAACGGCATTAAGTCACAAGGAAGGTTAGGCAACCCGAAAATTCAAAAAATTCTGCAACTTTGTGTGCGAGTAGCGTAGTTCATCCTTAATACAAAACAATTTAATATATGCTAAATATAGCCAAATAATTATTGTATTATGAAAATATATTAAACGGAGCTGTGCTAAAGTTCTTGGGGGTCCTGAGACCAAGGCCCGAGACAATTTTTTTCTTCAAATGTGGCCCACGGAAGCCAAAAGGTTGGACACCCCTGGGTTACTCTAATGAACTGTAATCAGTTGAAATTAAATGACGAAATGTAGTTGACGAAAGTCTCTTTTTTACCATATTGCTGTAAAATAAATCACATTTATTAATGCAACACAATAAGTAATTAATATATGCTAAATATAGCCAAATAATTATTGTATTATGAAAATATATTAAACGGAGATGAGCTAAAGTTCTTGGGGGTCCTGAGACCAAAAGAGTAAGGAGACTATTTATCTAGTTTGAAACAAAAAATTATTAAAAAAACATTTTTTTGTTATTTGTTAATAAGTATGCATTATTTTATTCATAAAATCGTTTATAAAAAAAACATTTTTTTGTTATTTGTTAATAAGTATGCATTATTTTATTCATAAAATAATGCATACTTATTAACAAATAACTTTTTATCGAATGCGTTCAGAAAATGCTCCGAGAAGTTTCCGCTGGAGAAACTAAAGAATGACGCCATATTGCGAGACATCGCGATTTGTTGAATGGCTGGATGTCCAGCGGAGACTTCTCGGAGCATTTTCTGACCTCACCCATCATATTAAATTCTGAAGTCTATGGTACGGGTCTCCGATTTATTGCTCAGAAAGGTTCTTTTAAACAATATATAACTTAATAAAAATAAATAAAATTTATTAAATCACATTAATTTGTTATCTTGTCATCGACTGCATCAAAAGATGTTTTCATTTCGGGTGGGAAATGGGCAAATAGAGACATTCTTTGTAGTATGCCGCAGGCCAGTCAACAATGTTTCCGAGTTGATTGAAGATGTTTTCGAGAGACTATCGCCGACATCGGTGACGACTGTGCCTTTGACAATTATTTCCTGGTCTGGATTAGGTTGCAGACAGTCAGCGACATTTTTTGAAGTAAGCCGCTGGCAAGTTGACAATATTTTCGAAAGACCATCATCGATATCGGTGATGGCGATTATCATCCGGTTTGGACATATCTTTAGTCTTAATAGTAACAATATTTTCAGATAAAACACATGCCTAAAAGAGAAGTTATGCATATTAATGTAATCTAATATTATTTATTAAATGTCTTAAGTTGCTTGTTGAATTTTAGTGCAGTTTTAAAACTCAAAAACAAAAACAAAATTATTTTTAAAAATTTAATTTTTTGAATTTTAAGTGGTTTAAGCATAGATTTTCTTTATACTGCAGATATAAAATGCTGTTCAATGCTATTAGAATATTTTTGTATTTTTTGTAAATATTTCCAAGCAAATTTTATCATCAAATACTATATTAAAAATTTAAATAAATTTTAAATTCCCGAAAAAATTAATTTGTTTTTTTCCAAAATCAGCTATCAAGAGATTTTAAAATTTCAATTTAATTAAGATATTTTTACAAACAAATTGGAACAATTTCATAGACGATAATTCATTTTCATTTTTATTTCAGTTATTATTTGAAATAAAAATATTTTGTTAAATGTAAATACGTGTAAATCAAATTTTATAATACTTTTGTCGACAGATGGCGGCATGTGATAAATTATTTATATAGTATTCGAATATTATATTTTTAACGGATAATAATTATATCTTTATTTTAGATAATAATTATGTCTTTTTTCTAATTGTATAATGAATACCATAATCCTTTGAAATGATGATTAAAAGTTTGAATAATATATTAATAATAAATTTTCTGTATATTTTTAAAATTTAACTTAACTAATTTAGTGTCGGCCGGATTGCCTGTTTGGAAACGCTTCCATTTTCCACTTTGGAGGACAATCGCAATTTAGTGACTAAAAATGGTTACAGTTAGCAGGAAATATTACTTGTATTACAATTTTGATCATTTTTCTACCCTATTAATGCATTATATTTTTGGGAATTATTTTCTTCATCCATCTGAGATGGAACTAAGCTGTCAAACCATTCAAATGTTTATTGACTACCAATATGAATCATAGGATTCTTATTCTCTTCATCTATTGGCTGAACCATTTTTTTTTTTTTGCATATTTTAAGCCCCTTTTTCAATCAGGGAGATTACTAACGGCGGGGCCAGTTCCAACCACGGGCTACACCCACACCCGTGGAAGGGGACCGGATGGTGAAGGACGGGGATCACCGGATCGGGCCCTATACACCGAAAAAATCCGGGACCAGACCCGGGCTGCGAACCTGGGTCCTCATGCGTGGCACGCCGACTGCGTTACCACTCGGCCATCCGGCCGCCTGGCTGAACCATTTTTTTTTGGTTAACAGATGACGCCACTTTCCATTCAGGGAGAATACTAAGTGCCGGGCGAAACAAGACCTTCCACAGGCTGCCCACCCCTGCGGAGGGGTCAGCCGGATTGTGGAGGACGGGGATCGACGGGCCGGGCCCGGACCCCATGATAAATATTTTCAAGGGGTGGGACCCGAGACTCGAACCCGGGTCCTCCAGAGTGGAAAGCTGAAGCGTTTCCACGCGGCCAATCCGGCCGACCCGGCTGAACCATTGTAAGTAGTGAGTTCTCCCTGAATGGAAAGTGGCGTCATCTGTTAACAAAAAAAAAAAAGTAGTGAGTTCTGAAATGTTTTTATCGGTTAATATGCTTTATCTGAAAAGCGGTAAAAATCCACAAAGCAAAAGAACCAATATCAATATCCTCCAAACTAAAAGTTTAATATCTTCGAAACTATTTGTCAAATATGTATAATAATATAATAATATAGTTTGAAAAGCTTTTAGACATATTTTACGAAAGTAATCTTTTATTAAATCTGATTTTTTTTATCTGCTAATCAGAATATTCGCAAAATATTTCAAGAAAAATAATATGGACTTTTCAAATTTTAGATGATCATTTCTTTTTTCCAATCTAGTCTACCAATTTTAAAATCTTCATTCTAAATCCTTTAATAAGATTATAGCATTCATAATTTTGAAAATATTTTTACAGTAGTACCTCGGTATACGTCCTTAATCCGTTGGAACTATTCGAGTGCCCAATACGGCTTATTCACACTTCTGCTGGGATAGGATATGAAGTGAAGAATGGAATTCAAAAAGCCGCTCCAACTCCATTCTTCACTTCACGCTGCTTTCAATCATATAGGTAATCCAGGTTCATCTTTCAATCATAAGTGACAGGGTATACCAGTTACTGCCACGAAAAACCCGCGCCCAGATCCCCGTCCTCCACAATCCGGCTGACCCCTCCGCAGGGGTGGGCAGCCTGTGGAAGGGCTTGTTTCGCCCCGCCACTTAGTACTCTTACTGAGTGGAAAGTGGCGTCATCTGTTGACAAAATAAAGGCTCCTCAAAATAGCTCCTCAAAAAACTGGAAGTGTGAGATTGGAATTGAATCCAAATATCCAAGATGATAAATAAATGCTTTATCACGAGGCCATCCGGCAGATGGGATCCGATAAATGAATCCGGTTCTTCTAAATAGGAAAAGAATGTTTTATTACTTGGCTGACTATCAGGGCCGGATTATGAATCTTTGAGGCTCATAGAAATAAACATTCTTTAAATAAATTCTAAAATTGTTGAAAAATTTTAACCGGTTTTTGAAGTCCCCTATTGTTGACGGTCCTTAGACACTTGCTAATTGTACTAGTGAATAATCTGGTCTTTCTGACCATATTCATATATTTGGGAGTATATTTCGCCTATATATTATCTTTTACTTTATTGGTCTCTTTCCACCTGAGAAGATACTAAATGGTATCAGGACAATTCAAAAACCCATCACTGTTCATATATTCTTTTTAAGTTTTGCATGGCTATCCATCCTATGGAATAGACCGGATTGCCCCGTATAAAGTAGCGGCTTACATTTCTGGAGGCCGAGTTCAATTCCGGATTCCACATCTCCAGTTTTTCAGGAAAGTTCCGAGCCCAATCTTTCAATCTTACGATTGAAAAGATTGGGCTCATCATTGGTATAAGCCAGTCTGTGATGGGTTTTACAAGTGGCACCACCAGCCTTGTGCGATATGACGACTTAACTACACTAACCTGACCATACTAATGGATCTTGGAATTGGGGTCGGATCCTTTAGGATAAAATACAACACATTACCGCCATCTGATTGATGCTTTCTCAAGCAAATAATGTTTTCTCTCTCTCTCTTTCAGCTTACATTATTTTTCAATGGTTGATTGCTAACAAATAGCAAAGGTATTCCAAGCATATTACATGTTCGATCGAATAGGCGAAGAATTGAATCAAATAGTCAGTTCCAGGTCTCTTTGAAAAAATTTTGGAAATGTGGGATCCAAAATCTATTGTAATGATAGATGAGATACGAATATCTTATTACGCAACAGTGTCTGTCCGATTAAAAATATATCTAAAAAGATTTAGCATTTCCATTTATTCTTTATTTTACAATCAATTACAAAATTTTTTTGCGCAAAAACTTTCTTAACAAAGTTTATATAATATTTGAATATGAATAAGTGAGAGAATATTATAAAGAAAATATCAAGCATTTTATTGTTTAATTTAATTTATATATTTTATTAATATATTCTAATTATTCCAGAAATATTAAGTTCTCAGAACATAAGGTCACAATTTTTCACAAATAGCAAAAGTATTCCAAGCATATTACATGTTCGATCGAATAGGCGAAGAATTGAATCAAGTAGTCAGTTCCAGGTCTCTTTGAAAAAATTTTGGAAATGTGGGATCCAAAATCTATTGTAATGATAGATGAGATACGAATATCTTATTACGCAACAGTGTCTGTCCGATTAAAAATATATCTAAAAAGATTTAGCATTTCCATTTATTCTTTATTTTACAATCAATTACAAAATTTTTTTGCGCAAAAACTTTCTTAACAACGTTTATATAATATTTGAATATGAATAAGTGAGAGAATATTATAAAGAAAATCTCAAGCAGTTTATTGTTTAACTTAATTTATATATTTTATTAATATATTCTAATTATGCCAGAAATATTAAGTTCTCAGAACATAAGATCACAATTTTTGAACAAAATAGTGTAAACACCACTCATAATCATATTAATGTTATACTAGAAATTACCCGCTGATATAAATGAGCGAAAATATAATCGTGTGATTTAATTTAATAATACTGTATATAACTACGAAATACACATATAAGGAATCCCAACATCATTGAGAGAACAAAATAGTGTAAACACCACTCATAATCATATTAATGTTATACTAGAAATTACCCGCTCATATAAATGAGCGAAAATATAATCGTGTGATTTAATTTAATAATACTATATATAACTACGAAATACACATATAAGGAATCCCAACATCGAGGAGAATCAAAAATGGCCATCCATTATTATTTACAGCGCCAATCTGAGGACTTTGTCTTTTTAGAGGAACTACAATTTCAATTTAATTTCTATTCTTTAATTTGTAAATTATTAACAACAACAAATAATTTTTACTGTCGCAGACATCTGAAAATCAGATCTTTCTAACGATACCATATTTATAGAAATCGGTATAGTGGTTCAACGGAAAAAGGGATATCCAGTCAGCCAGCCACGTTTGACTATTAATATATATGATACTGTTATAAAATTAGTTGATTCGGTTGAATTATTTTTATACAATGTAGGCGGATATATTTAATAAAACATTTGAATTTTTTTTCGTGAAGTTAGTATTAAAAATGTTTCTTAATTTAGTAAATTTTTATTTCGCTTATAAAATTTACTAAATTTAGCAAAAAATATTTAATATTAATGCATTTTATGATGAATGTTTATTAAAACTTGACGAAGAGAAGTATTATATTTGGTAGGTCTTTCTCATTGACATTCCATACTAGGAATTTTTATTATATATGAACATAATAATAAAATCGTATTCAAAAAAGAAATATAATTTTAAAATGCATGAAAAACAGTAATCTGAATGACATCTAGTATTCTAACCAGAATTTGATACTCTCATTTTATCATATTTTTATACAGTATTAATATAAAATTCAAAATAAAATTTCTCATTTATTATAAATCATGCTCGATGATCATGCTATAATAACACTTTAATTATTACCTCATACATTTTTTAAAATATATAAAAATCGAATGTACTTAAATAATTCTTTCGTAAAAAATAAATCTAAAAATATAGTTTACCTTTTCTAGATCATAAATCATTGAAGTTATCATTCATTAATCATTTATTCTTATTTAATTTATTTTTTATTTTTTTAATTTTATATATAATATTACGGGAAAAGAAAGTCTATTTTTATTTAACTATGAATTTCTTGATTAATTTAAGTAATTTCAAATAAAAGGAATTTTTTTCCACACCATAGACTCTTGTTAATGAAATACAGTAATGAATTTAAGATAGTTGAGTAAGGAGTGTAGATCACTTAAATATATCTTTAATAAGTTATATGTTTCACTGACTTTTTTAAGACGTATCAATAATTCTATATAAGTTATTAATTGGTTTATATTAAGGAAATGTTTTCGTGATAAGAAATAAACCGGAAATTGTGGCACAAAAACAATAAAATGCAAAAGATGGCAATTTAAAAAATATGTAAATTGGTTATATAAATAATTTAAGCATTCATTAGAATATATATAATTTATTTATATGAAAAATTATAATTTATAATTAGGTAAATAATATATTTCTGTTTTTCTTCTGTAAAGTTGTACCTCCTACTGCTTAAAATACGTTTATATATAAAAAAATTGTCCTGTACGTCTACATTACAAATAAGAGCGTATATTTGAAATAAATTCAGATCGGCATCTACTTTACTGTATATTATTTGTATCGCATGATGCATTAGCGAAGTTGCAAAGTTTTTGTCAATCTAAATTCTTTTCTACAGTTGATTCAAATTTCTCCTTAATTGATTGACTCATGCCTCTTCGGAATATTTGTAAAAATTTGTTCTGTTACTTTAACAAGATTAATGTTCTCATGAAGTGGCTTTTTGTTTCCTCTAATCCGACCGCTTAAGAGACCGTCTAAACTCTAAATGTTCATTTAGAAGAGTTAAGCTGATTTCATCCGTATTATTCAATAGAAATTTCAATTTTTAAACATTAGATGCATCATCATCCAAACTATCTACATCTACGTAAAAAAATGGCGGCATTTAATCGATGGCTACATATATGTGATAATCGGCTCAGGAAGGAATGTGCTTGGAAATGTAGGAAATTTTTTTATATTGCGCATATAATTTAAATATCACAAACAGAAACTTTAAGACATTATATTAATGATTAAAAATTAAAAATTTATGCATTGATAATTTTAGAATTACTGTAATGCAAAACTATTGTTAGCTTTCTTGCGTTAATACTTTTTTCTGGTGAAAAATAAATAAATAAATCTCAATTTTTTAATTATAAATTTATAAAAACAATTTGAATTTAATATAATTTATAAAATTGTTTTATTATAATTATTATTTAATATTCTTAATGAATAACGCTAATTTCTCTCACCAGATGGCACCATCGCAGGTATTTTTCATGTTTCCAAATACTGTAATGCGCTTAAAATATTCTAAAACTTTTTAGTAAATAAAATATATTAAACTTTACGAATTCATTAAAGTGTATAAGTAATAAGCAAAATCCGATTCGTGTTTTTTTTTATTTTTATAATTTTAAATCGATTATTCAAATATATTCGCATTAATCTCAATTCCCTTCACGCACGTTAAAACTGGAATTAGTTATTTAATATGCCTAGAAGCGAATAATAAACGGTCTGATGTACATTAGCTATTTATCTAAAATCTAAATCTTAGTTAAGTCGAATTAATTTTTAAATCATATATTACTCTCTCATTAAAATTGCTTATAGGATGTCAAAAGATGCTTATATGCAATGCATACATTAAAACACATTTGCAATTTTTTTCCCCTTGTTTGTTCGTGCTTGCTAACACGTCAACATAATTTGTGTTGATTGATTGAACATAAATAATTCATTTTAATCATTGATCGTAATAAAAATTGATGAAGTACAAGTCGCAAAAAAAAAAAAGTTAGAAAACATTTCTGTGTATATCAGGTTATCAAACAATTCTTCCTCCTCTTCCTGAGATAACTTTTATTCAAATTTTGAATTTATCCGTTTCAGAAATGAAGTGCATCGACAATTGAAGTAGAAAGTGATTTATTAAATTTAAAAATAAATTTTAATAATTAAGATTTATAGTCGAATAATGTCGAAAACAGCGATTGTGATAAAACCCGAGGAAAAAAAAAGAAGAATAAAAAATATATATCATTATACTTTTATTTCATTGTCGAGAACTAAAGATTAGTCATCGTGTTCTTTCTTCGTATTTATATTCATTACTGATTCTCCGTGTCCATAAATTTATTCATGTCTTTTTTTTTTCGTCTTTCTTTCTTCCCTTCTTTATTTAAAAATCAAAAAAAAAAAAAAAATTTTGCAAGTCGAAGAAATTGTAAACCATAAAGCTTCAGACTTAAAGAAAGAAGAAAAGTTAGAAGGAAAAGGAAATATTTTCTGGAAAACCGGAGAGAAAAATTCCAATCTATAGAAATTGCTTTGCCATCTAAGATCAATGAGTGTAAAATGTCGAAGCAATCAGGCGTGCAACTTCGCTGCAACTCAACTATAAAGAGAAAGTTGCTGAGTGTCTATTGAGTAGACAATGTCCACTGTAATGATCTCCAATTATCTAATTTTTATCTAACAAATTGCAGTTTTATGTAATGTTCCTTGTTGTAACGTAATTCGAGTGTAATTTCTACCCTGCGAGATATATAACACGCATAATTACTTTCTGTTTTTTTTTTTTTTTAGAAAGCAGAATTAAAAAATAAATAAATTTAAAAAAATTCAATTTACTTTTTTTTTTTTTTTTTTTTAAGAAAGCAGAATTAAAAAATAAATAAATTTAAAAAAATTCAATAGATGAAATCGTGCATAAGCTTCTTAAGCGTAATGAAATTTGTCAACATATTTAATATTCAGAAAAATGTAAATTGGAATTTGAAAGTAAAATATTTGATTTCCGCTCGTTTAATGATTTTAATACACGGTATTATGGATGGAGTCGAGAGATTCACGTCTTTAGTAATCCTAAAAAATTATCAATATAAAGCGACATATTAATAAAATTGTCAGAAAAGGATGGAACAAAAAGAATATAAGTATAGTAGAGTGGTATAGACACAAAAGTCAACAGAAATATCAATACAGTTTTTCTATCTTCTATACTTATACCACAGACCAACATCAATCATCTCCCAATAATAGAGTCCAAACAAAAAATAAGAAAAAGAAAAAGTTTGTGCGTGAAAGTTTTGTTGTTTCATCAATGTTGAATTTTAGTTTCTATGACAACTATATGATATATATTTTTTTTTCTTTAACACATAAATTCGTAAAAATTCAAATCTAAAATTTGAAACATCTTGAGACGTGATAAGCAATTTCCACTATAAGAATTCTATGCAGCATGAATCAAAAAATAAAAAAAAATAATAACAAATTAAAAATTTTAAAGTAATTAAATTTTTTTTTTTTTATTTTTTTTAAATTAAAAATTTTCATAATTTTTGAATATTTTATTATTTTTTTATTTTTATAATATGTATTTTTTCTTTTTTAAATTAATTCTCGTGAAAGTTATAAAGTTTACAAAAAAAGCTACATTACTTTCAAGAAAAAGTAAAACCGAATGTTTACTTCATAAAAACTCTAATCATACAAATTTCTATTTTATATTTGTATTTTATACTTTTAAATTTTCTATGTATATATTTTCAATATAGTAGATAGGACATCTTTTAAGTCAAACAAGCAACTTTTACTTGAAGTAAAGTAAACAAGAATTCATTTTCAATACAAATAAGTAGAGTTGCCCGGAGCAAACTTAGTGTTCTGTCCTTACAAGAGAAATAATGGATTAACCCGGCTTCCATCTCCCAATGTTTACATATTTCTCTTCTATATATCGGGATTAAATAGATGAAGAGCTTACAGACTTGCCCGGATCTTCCTTCTTTAGCTATTACTCAGAAAACAGCAAAAACAGTAAGGAGAAAGAGAAAAAAATGTCTTCATTACTACATTGCATAGACTTACTACGAAAAAAGAAAAAAAAAAAAACAGAGAGAGAATAAATACATTGCATAGACTTACTACGAAAAAAAAAAAAAAAAAAAAAAACAGAGAGAGAATAAATTTATTTTAAAAAAAAACTGAATGAAAAACTCCATTGCTGGATATACTTCCACTATTTTACGCTGCCGTTCTTAATGCTTGCAATAATTTAAAATGTTTTTGGAACAGACATTGCCTGTCTCCGCCATTTCAATTGTATGGTAGAGATATAGATTGAAGTGCTTCAGAAAGCGATTTATTTTTTTTATAGAAGCATTTTACACACGTTTAAAAAGAAATTCTTCCATTCTTTAAATCACAAATAATGGTGTCACGTAACTCTGACCATGTTGAAAAGCGAGACTGAAAAAGTTCTTTTTCCCAAGAGACATTGAAATAGTTGATGGAAAAACTCCTGCTGAAGTTTGTGACGTAAAGCACCGGTTTATTGTCGTGTTCTTCTAGACTGTAATTATAGTTGGATAGGTTAGACGACAGTCTTTCTGTAATCCCGAAGATGGAACACTTTTTTGGAAGATAAACTACATCTTTCAGGATAAGGTGCTTAAAGATTGTTTTAAAGACCGATTTGTTTCTTTTGACAATCTCAAAAAGTTTACTTCTGCTGAGAGACCACTAAATTTTATCTTTAGATAAGAAAATAATCTTTGGCCATCTTGATAAAAGTTAAAGAAAAGAAAAAAAAAAAAAAAACTATAATTGCGAAAGGTAT
>AYEL01059951.1:0-45276 GCA_000484575.1 Olivierus martensii | reverse complement strand
TTGATAAAAGTTAAAAAAAAAAAAAAAAAAAAAAAAAAAGCTATAATTGCGAAAGGTATTATACCTTATCTTGATGGAAACAAAGGTTATTTATCCTATTTGAGTTCATCTAACAAATGACAAATCGATGCCAAACTTTGATTAAATTAGCAATATTAGGATTCTTATCAGTAGTTTCTTCTTTAATCTATTGAAGAAATCGTACTTTGAGGGACCGATGGCCCCAGAAACTGTTTCCCATTCCTTAACAGTTGCACCTTTTGTTCTTATCTCTATAAATACTCAATCTAAAAGGCTAATATGCTTAAGAAAAGAGAAGAAAATGGATGATGTATCAAAGAGGTCTGTTCTGGACTTAATAAAGCAATTTATCCCAAGACACTCGTGGATATATCAGCAACTGGATCTAGTTAGGTCAGCATCAATAACTGTCTGGGTATTTTTGTAATATTTTCTCTCGATCCAGTTTGGCTTTTGTTCTGTCTGCTACCCAAAGTACACCCGATCAATTCGGCTTACGGTTTTCTTTCTTTATTCTCTTTCCTCTTTCATCCCTTCTTCCGGTCAGCTAAGGTGTTGCGACTAGATTTAACTTCAACCGTTCCGATTTGCCACAGATCAACAGGAAAATCTGAACAAAACAGAAAACAAATCGTCTTTTTATATTTAAAACATTAATCAATTAAAGACTTACAATACTTTAAACATAAAATTAAATTTATTTTTTGCGAAATTTGAAGAATAAAAATAAATTCTATATGCAATTTAGATTTAATTCTCCAGATGGAGCCACAATTGAAAACGCATTCGCGTGTTATAACAATCGCATTCAGTCTCTTTCTCTCTTTCACGACGTCAGTCAAAATTCCACGACAGATGTTTAATTTTTTCTCGAATCTGTAGAAAGTTTCGCTTCTTTAAATCTTTTTTTGCATAATTCAGTATTACAAAAAAGAAAAAGTAACTCGGTAACGTTTAAAAAGTTTAAGATATCCATGACAAAACGGATTAAACGTAGTGGAAAGAAACTCGTGACAGTATCACATTAGTGAAGAGATCCAATCGTCTTATTCGATAATGTCCAAGAAATAATGGCTTAGAGATATCAAACTGTCCGATGTCAATTTTTCATTGTCTTTCTGATCATATTGTTAAGTAGAGAAATATTTTTCAAACAACAAATTGAACGAATTTATCTTCTAAGTAATAGCTGCCATTAAAAGCTCTTCTTCATAACAAAAGATGGCTTCTTTATTATATCTTATAACTATCACATTGTTTTATCCTATTTCGTTTTTAATTTATAATTTATTGCTACCATAAATTGATTTTATTTATTTTTTTTATATAAATCCATATTTATAGCACACCTATAAATGTATACAGAAATACTGGCGATGTTAAAATTATCATACTCTTGCATCGTAATTTCTTTAAAGGCTTTTATCTAAGTATTGATTGAATTTTTTTTTCTTCCCCTTCTCTTCTCATTCCATTCGTCCCCACATTTTTAAATAACTGTGGATCGTATAAATAATCAACAAAAAAGTAAAAAAAATCGCAATGAATAAGGTTAAATTTCTAGAATACAAACCTAATCAATCAGACATGACTTCATGCGAACAAAATCGGAGAAAAAACATTCAGGATGGAATAAAAAGAAAAAAAAACCTAAGAAGTAGAAGAAACAGTTCATCTGCAAGGAGTCCACAAATGGAAATCAAACTTAAATGATGAGTTTTCGTCTTTTTGGGTGAATTAAAATTAGATGAAGAGAGAAAAGTGATTGCTCTTATCTATTATGGAACGGTAAGTCTAAAAAATCGAATTTTCGATGTTATTTTACAAAATGACACCAAAAATTCCTTTAATGTATTATTGATCGTTTTATTTCTGATTTCTTCAACAAACTTTTATATATATACCTAAAGATTTGTAATGGAGTGTATTATTTAGCACGATACTCCTTCATTAAAAAGATTTGAAAATAGTTTTCTTGGAACAAAAATTTTTCTCGAATTTTTTTTTTTTTCCAATTGGAAAATTGTTTTGTTGGAAGTTTCATGAGAAAAAATTTACAGAACTACCCCTCGGGTAAAGTGGAGGATCGATGTTGTCTTATTACTGAGAATGGCTGCTGTAGCAGATGTAACCAGCCACAAGTCGGCTTAACTATATATTGGATGTAGTTCGTTTTTTTTTTTTTTTTTTTTTTTTTTTTTTTTTTTTTTTTTTTTTTTTTTTTTTTTTTTTTTTTTTTATTCTTCTTATTCTTGTAACCTTTTCAAATTTCTTAAGCTTTATATTCTCTTCCGTACTTTTTTAAACAAAACTTTGTAACTTTTTTATCCACGTTTAAACGTAACTTGGGTATTACAATAGAGAAAATTGATCCTCGTTGAGCAACGTTATAAGACTGAATTATACTTTAATTAGTTTGGAAATTCAAGTAAAAAAAAAGGAAATTATTGTTCCGTAAATCTAAAGAATATTAAGTTTTGTGAAAAATAGAAAAATTTGATCATTTTAGCAAAAGTTAAGGAGTTGATAACGTATACCAAACTATAACCCCGGGCAGTTTTTTTACAAGAAGCAGCAACTAGGATGAATATATTGATACTTCAAGCATTTTAATTGGTAAAGAAGTTTTCAAGTTAAACTTTCATTTCATGCTCTAAAATTTTTTTTTATAATGTTAAAAAAAAATAAAATAAAATATTATATATGATATGTCGGCCATAATTACATTAATTTAAAAAGGAAAAAAATAAAAATCCGTAAAGATACAGGAGAGCTGACGATAAAAATACTGTTGGTTGGCAATAGAAGTATTTTTAATACATTAGCGAAGAGATTTTTAAAAATTGAAAGAAATCAACTTAATCCAATTATGAGTTGTCTGAAAAACTTGTTACTTTTCGTTGCAACAATTCAATTAAATTTGAATCTTCTTAATAAATTCTGGCATTTTCAGTTATAAAATGGAAGAAAATAAAAAAAAAAAGAAGAAAAACTTCAATTACTAAATCCGTAAAGAGATACCAGAAACAGTTGAAGAAAATTCGGACAAAACTGGAAACCTTAATATATCAGATTGTCTTTCGCTTCTTTAAAGATTTAAGTCGAAATCATCATACTACTACATATCTAAAATAAAAAGAAGTTTTAGGATAGAATTCTAAATTATATGTAAATGAGAAAGCACAGAAACTAAATTATCTCTGTAGAAACTGGTAGGGTAATGAAGTATTTATTCTTTCAACAAATTCAGTCATTTGCAGGTAAATAGGGTTCTATCGTCCGTTCTTGTTATTTGTCACAATGAATTAAATATATGCGGATAAGTCTGCGCTTTCCACTTCTTACCTAGTTTTATTGGGAATAAAACTCTAGATAATTCTATCCTTTAGACGACACTACAACTCGATCTTAAACCTTCATTATAAAGAGAGCATTAAAAGTAATTAAATCTTCAGTTCTAATTTGCATATTTTAACTAACAGCTCGTATTTTATAATCCTCTTCGGATGTTAGTTAATTTACGACTGTTGCCAACGACTTATCCGCTAATTTTTAACAATGTTTCTAGCAGTTGTTAATCTGTTGCATTTTGTTGTTAGAATCTTTTACAATTTTTCTCTTCTTAAAAATTTTACAAAATCATTTTTGGTATTTCTAAATCCTTTTGGTGAAACAGCGAGACACGTACGAATTGCATTTTTCAAACTATTTGACAGTAACCATTCGTTTGATTTTATTTAATAGTCGTTGCATGTTGAAGTTTTATATATTTGCCGGACGAAAACTCTTTTAACGATGTAAAAATTTCTCGTTTTATAATTGTTTAAATAAATGAAATTTATATTTAAAAAAAAAAAAAAATCTACCGACATTTTAGATTCGTCTTTTATCGATTCGAACCATTGTTATTCGGAAAATTTGACTATAGAGAAATGTTATCGATTAACAATAGCATTCCTGGGAATTTTTGAGAAATTTCGGCAAAAATAAAAGAAAGAGTGTATATATATATAGGTATGAATAGAGAACAGAATCGAAACATCGAATTTTTCTTCCTTAACAATCTGTTCTATGTAAGACTGCTTAGCATAAAATTGTTTCAGTAATTTTCTCTTAGGATTTCTCATGTTGATGAATATACAAGCGTGCAAAGTTCTCTCTGTCCAGATTGCAATAACTTATTGTTGATGCGAGCGAGATGATCATTTATTAACTGCCAATCAATTCTGGTGTTTGTACTTTATGAAAATGGTTGGTTCTCTTGTGCTTTTATCGGCTTTGGTGGTAGTTTCCTCTATACTTCCGAGATCAGGAATCGTCCACTTGGCTCGCTTCCGAACTTGCACCAACTCTTAATGGCTTTCGACGTGGAACTGGTCAACAGAGAGAAACTCCTATTAGGAGGGTTATTTCAACCAATATCCGTTCTGCTTCTCTCCCGTATCAAATTATAAGTGGATCTGGATTGCGTTCACTTCCTTTGCTCGACTATCGGATTTGACAAAAGCCCAACATTTTATGCACTCGCCTTTAATTAAAGTTCGCCTTTCAGAAATAAAACTTCTTTCAAAACCTCCTACTAATCTATTGTTCTCCAACACGTGGAAATTTTTAAATATTTCCTGCTTTAAAACTCATACTAAATTAAAATCATAAAAAAAATGCTTTATAGAAATTTTACAGCTTTAATTATCAGATTAGTGTAGTTTTGTTGCTTGATATCATTTTTATCTAGTTTTAACGAGTATAATATTACTCAGAAAAAAAGAAAAAAGGAAAAACTATAGAAATCAACAATAAAGCAATCCATTTTTTTTGCCAGTTAATTAAAAATGATCAAAGACAAAACGGAAAAGAAACTGTAATTAGAAATTTCGTTAAAAAACCAATCCGGATTATTTAGAAATTTTTCCAATTAAAGCATTTTTTTTTTCCTCCGTACAAAACTCAAAACTTAATCTGAATAAAGGAGTTTCTCGTTTACAGATTTATTATGTTATGTTTATACTGTAATGAAAATCCTTTCTGATCAACAACATTTTTCACGTGAAGAGTCGGGTACTAAATTAATCATAACCGAATGACAAGATAGCTTATTGTCACCACGCTTACAGACAAGTCGCTAAACAATGAATGACAAACAGAGATGTCCTTCTGGAATTGATCTAAACAGGAATCAGAATAAATAGCATTACTCTTAATTCAATGATTGGTATCATTTGTTCCTTTGATAACTAATTTCCAAAGGGCATTAGCGAGATATTGTTCATCTTTTTATGTTGGTAGTTTTAAATTTTTAAAGAGATTCAATATCTATTAAAATTCAATTTGAGTATGTATAGGTTGTTTTTTTTTTTTTCCTTCGAAAAAATAACTTAAGTAGACAATTATATAATGCACATAGCACGCTATCCACAAATTATGGTGTAGAAGATGGAGTTGGATCGATACCAGTTAAAAAGAAGTAATTTTGATGGAAATTCAGCAATCTTCCATGGTAATACTTGGCTAAGATTCTTTAAAAGATTCTTCTCCTGCGAAAATTATCTTGGTAAAATTCATTATCCGACTTCCAACTCGTTTTTTTCCGATTTTCTTTATAATTTACAATAATTCCGTTGTCTGTGGCACTTTCGATAGAATTTATTGATTAAACGACGTTGTTGTATTCTATATTTACTGGTATTTTTCTTGGCTTATTTAAAAGGATTTATCGAAATTCGTAAAGTTTTATTTTCCGAGTGCACTTTTGTTAATGGCGTTCCGGATGATTATGGAAGAATCTTGTGAAGTGTCATTAGGAATTGTTGCAAACTGTTTCACAGCACTAATTATATTGTCATTTCACCTAGATCACAATCATTTAACGTAAAAGACTGACAATAAATCATTTCCTATCTCAGGATATAATAATTTGTCATTGTGAACATAGGAAAATGGCTAATCGATTCTGTCAGTACTTTATATAGGCTAATTCATTATGCTTTAATTTTTTATTTTTATTTTTATTCTACTCTTTGTTTTCGTTGGGTATTTAACAATTTAAGTTGGAAAGGAACCAATAAACGGTAATTAATCCTTTCGATAAAAAGTTTAAGCAAACATCAGACTATTAGAGAATCGGCAGGTAGTCAGATTCGCACCTGTTGTTTCACGTCCTAGCTTTCTGAGAAGAGGAAACGTGCGACAGCTTTCTCTATTAAGGTGGTAGCAATGTGGACAGACGATTGAATCCCTGTCACTGGCTGTAACATAGTATCTCCAGCTGACGATATACCTAGACCAATCCAAGTGTCAGGTTGCTTCTAGTTCCAATTTCATCCCCCAAGCAACAGTCATGGGATAAAGACAAACTCCACGTGATCTGTAAGAAATTGTTTTCTGGCTTTTATTTTTTATTATATTTTTTTTTAGTTTCAGCCCTCTTCTACCGAATCCTGTTGCTATAGCGACAAAAGCTTTGTATTCTCCTTCCGAGAGGTCATTGTCCTAGAACTCTTAATTTTTTTTTCTTTTTTCCTGTTTGCTTAAAAAAATTCTACTCGTGGGATACTAGCTAGCTATCTCCCATGAAAGTTAAGACAAATCAATAAGACAAATGGCAATAGAAGAAAACGATACTCCTCGGTTTTGTGTGACTCAAAATCATATTGTCTTTGGCAAACATCGATTCCAGTTAAATAAATAAATATCACGGTTGGGAAAAAAATCTTTAAACGATGGCTAATTAATAAAAAAAAAATTCGAATTATCCAAGCATTCAGTAACATCACCTTAGATTAAATGTAGAAATCTTTCGGTGGAAGAGTAATTAAGGTCTAGTTTTGCATTTCTTGAGATGGAAAGCGATGATGAGACTTGCAAAATTGATTTTTATCAGAGTTTAAATGTTGAGGGATTACAAGGAACATTAAATATACTGATGCGCTGTATGGTAGTGTAGTGCAAAGCAAGCCAGTTGTATTAATCAATTGATAAAAAGACTGTAAAAGTTATGATGTCATTAGGAGTTGGTCCTGCTTCTATATCATTAGGAATGAAAAGAAAATAACAAAGTACCATCGCTTCATCCTGCTCACTGTAGCGCAGGTAATAGTCATCCCTTCTACTAGAGTCCGATTTCTACCGACTTAATGCCCCATTTCATTCCTGAAACAAAAGTTTTTTTTTATATAATACATTTATTAAAATTAAAAAGAAAATCGATATATGCATCATCGTCTTTACTTCTTTAAAGAAAATCAACTCGATCATTTTTTTTTCCTTTTTTTTTGGAGGGGGAAAATAATTCTTGCATGAATAAATTTTTCAAGTTTAAAGAAAATGATGTTATTCAGTTCATGAAAAACAATTTTCTTTAATAGACTCTTGTAGTGAATTGGTTAGAAAGAACTCATTCGACATCTTTTTTTTCTGTTTTTTTGTCAGGAGAACACGTTATGAAATGAAAGAGTACAAAAAAGCAACCATTAAATAAACTAATTGAAATTTCTTGTGAGAATTTTTGCTCATAAAAGACAATTTAGAAATGAAGAAAAGATGTTTGGAATGAAAAGAATTAAATAAAATAATAAATATCAGTTCCAATTACTTAAACTGTTTATCATAAAACTTCAAACTAATTGCAAAGATTTTAATGCGATTTTATTTTATTTTATTTTTATTCTTTCCTTTTAATTTAATTTTCTATCGAGTTGATTGTCTTAAAGAGAATTCGTTTGTATTCATTAACAATAAAAATATAATGTAGCGTATGTTTTAATTTTAATTGCTATTGTGTTTATCAATTATCAAGAAAAAATATTTATTACGTTTTGTATTCATTATAATGTTGTTTGCGTCAAAGTTTCGCCATCTTGTTTCGCATCTAGCTATAAAAACGGAAAGACAATGCTTTCGTAAACAGTTGTAATTATATATATATTAATTCAATAAAAATGTAACACATTGTGAGACATTTATCTTTAATATTTCTGGAAGACTTCCATCTTTTCGAATTGGTCGAGAAATAAAGTCTCTTTGGAGTTATAGGCTATGAATTGGATATCAGCTAGCATTATATTCTGCTTTTATGTGTGCTTTGAACAGATCTATATCCTTTTTTCATACTTCTACAATAGGATCTTCCTTCCTTTTCAGTTCAATTTGCTTCTTTTCAGTTCGCTTTATATTATTATCATTTGTCTGAGTCGATCTGCTCACAAAATTTCGAAGATTAAAAACGAATTTCTTCCGTAATAAAGATTGCTTTTTTTTTATTAAATAAAAATCATAAAAATTAATTATTGCTATAATAAATAAATTCGTTATCGATCTTTTCTCGTTACAAGTTTAAAAAAGATGCAGCGGTTTTTTCTTTTTCCTTCGATAAATCTGCATCAGAATCTTCACGAGTTAAAGATAAAACCGAAGTTTGAAAGTATATATATATATATAAGAAAAAATCGTTTTTAGAGTTTAAGGAAGATAAAAAAAAAATGAAATTATCAGAACAATCTAATTTGGACATTCATTTCTTATCTAGAAATTGCTGAAAGCATCATATTTTATTTTTTCCCGTTTTTTTAATAATCTAAACTGATGTAGGACCTATAGTTCTGACAAGTTGTGTTGTCGTTGAATTATTCATGGTCTTCTCGAGTATTCAACTTGGACTTTCCATTGTCATTTTTATTACTTTAGCTTTCATTTTAACAGTAATAAAATTCACACTGCACATCACATAGTCTTACCCCGGAGATACAATCCAGACTTGTAATCAAATATTAACACTTAGTTATGAGACAAATCTAATGTTGTTTTCCTATTTAAATTCTGTTCTCTCGCAAATTGGTGTTTAGAGAGGGTTGCAGATATTTTAGTAGAACTTAACGATATTTGTTGGACTTCGGATGATAATCATTACCGAGAATACTAACAGCGAGCAGTAATGTGTTTTTTTCCCTGATGTTTACAAGAGAAAGTCCACAAATTTTAGGTGATGGACTGGGAATTCTTTTGCCATCTTTGTCCAAGGTCCCTTTCTATTGTGTGTCGTGATCGTTTGACAATCATTGCCTCACAACAACGGATAGATGTACATCAATATGTCTTTTTTAACGACCGATTTTGACGATAAATCTCTCTCGCTGTTTGTATTGAAAAGCAGTAAAAAGAAAAGAAAAAAGTTTTTTTTTTTCACTTTTCGATCATTTCAATTCAAAGATTAATTTTTTCTTTTTAGCTTTACGTATTAATTATTTCTCAGACCATCGAGCGTATTTTATTATTTAATTAACTAGTTAATTATCTCTTAATAAAATAAAACTCGTAAATCGAAAATTAATGAGTAATTTATGCAGCTAAATTAAATTGTTATTTTGATAGTGATTATTATCATTAATAGATGAAACAAGATGGCTTTTCACAATTGTCATGCAAATTGAATGTTGTCAGATTAAAGAAATAATAATAATGACTGATAAATGGAAAAAATCTACTAATATTCTTAAGAGTTATCTTCATTAAAAATTTGATTTAAGTGATTGTTTAATGGCCCACGAGAAAAGACTATTTATCAACTTTTCTGAGTTTCAAAACAATCTTTTTTTATTTATCATCTTTTATCGTTTGAATAAAACTTAAAAAAAAAAAGACTTAATAAATAATCTTTATAATATTTTAATCTCACAGATGCGTGAATATTAACGTATCTTAGAACATCTTTTAAATTTTCTTTCATAAAAATCAATAATAATAAGAGGCAATGCATGTATATCCGTCTGAGCCATAAGTTCTCACAACATCGAGTGGAGTTTTGAAAATTTGGCAGCACATCAAGGATAATGTTGACATTGCAATTCCATACAAGATCAAAATTCGTTTGGAGTTGAGGTATTTTGGTATCTCCGCAAAAACTCAACTTTAATCTTTCAAATATTTGTTTAAAATTAGACATTTCTGGGTCCTTCAATTACCAGAGTTGAAATATACGAGGTAATAGTTCTGGGATTGTCACAAGACCTCAAAAAAGATTTCAACATACAGTACGTTATTAAAATGTCATCCAAAACGCGACGATTTCATCAGGCATATGACGTCAGTGTAACAATATTATGATGCAGCAGTTAATATTATCACGAAATATAAAATATTGTGACGCCACCTTGATGCAACAATGGATGAAGTCACAGATGCGTAACGATATATGATGTCACAAATATGTAACGTTATATTAGGTGGCCATGACTAATAGTCGATGATATTGTCCATATACACATTAAGAAAAAAACTATGTCACAAAATTGCCTGCAGAGAAACCTGGTTATTTATTAATAAAATACTGTAGTTATTTATCATTTGGTTTCAAAACTTATTTACAAAATAACCATAACAGATATAAATTTAATTACGTTGTGTCATTGATGTTTTATTAGTTTGTTATTTTTGCAAATCAAAATATTTCATGTTGTTTAATATTGCGTGGCTTAAATAAACAAGAAAACTTAATTTTGATATTTACTTTGAGAGATACGTTAATATAAAATAAATCTCTAGTTTTGTTTACTTAGTCCAAAATAAACAGTACTTAAAAAGCTATAATTTCTGAGTAACGATCAAAACTTTTCTCATAAATCGAACGTAAAATTGTTTACGTGCTAGGTGTGATTTATTATATAAAATACTTACGAAACATTAAAGGGGCTTAAGTCCTAGAAGTTCTTAAAAATAAATGGAAACAACTTATCGGACTTGGACCGATTTAAACAGAAAGTTTTTATCTGTTTTCTAGCTAATGTAGCATAAAGTCATCCGACAAGTCGACGTCACTCGAGTCTATACTGTCTTCTTTTATCCGGATAGAATCACATTCTAGTTCAGTTTTTAGTTGGACTGTTTTAATAAAGTGCTTTTATCTTGATTGAAAGAATTCAAAATACACACACACGCATACTTTCTATAATTCAGTTGATTTAATCCTAGACCGAATCCATTCCGCATTCGTTTTAAACGAAGAATGGTAGAAAATAATCAATGCGCGATTCCACCCACAAAAAAAAAAGAATCTGATAAATGACCGGTTTTAAAGTTAAATTCATGAAGTATATTCTTTGTTGCTATCAGATACTCATCCAGTAATACGATTCTACCAACCACTTAGCCAATCAATGTCTATTTTATAGAATGTGATACCAGAAACCCTTACTTAACATATCTGCTCTTTTCGGTAGTCCTTCCGCCTTCGAGAAGTTAAAATCTTCCATCAGATGACACAAAATGTTTTTTACTTAGTTTTTTTTACTGATGTCGCTACTTAAATACACTAAAAGGAAGCTGATATAATAAATTGTTTATACCGTAAAGAAAAAAACAGCGTGATTAAGTGGAAGGCTTTTAAGAATTTTCTAGCTGCGTTAATTAAATATTGAAATACTCAAAGAACTGTTTAAAAGCCTTCTGTGACAAGCTTTCATTACTTTTCCATTTGTAACCAATGTGTCGAAAAGATACTGAATATTATTGATTTTTACTCGTCTCATTGGAGAAATGTAACTTGTAAGGGTTTGTATGATTATTAATGAGAATGGATGCCGGAGAAAAGGTATTTTATATTTATAAACGAATGCTTCTTAAATAATGATGATAGTTCTCTTTTCAGTCTAGTTGCAGATGAGTAATGACTCTACACATAAAGCTTTTCAAATAAATATTGGATATTATTTGCTTCATTTAATAATATATAAATTTTCAACCTTTTCAGCCAATAAAAATTCCATAAGCACAGGTTGTAAATTATCTAGAAGTTATGAAATTTTCGAACCAACCTAAGATTTTAATTAATACCATAAATTATTTTCCTTCGTCTTTCCTTAAAAATTTCCAATAACAAAATAAAAATCAATTTTATCGAATTCTTTTTTTAATTTTCGTTTAAAACAATATAATAATATTCTAATTATTATTATCATTCTTTTTTTTTTTAATCAAATTAATTAATTTATTTTAAATCTTCTAATTTACCGTATAATATTTTAAATGCCACAATAAGTTAAGTTGTACAACTAAACTTATCAAAAATACCATCAATTTTGGAAATTAATTTCTCTGGGGGCTTCTCTAAGTAGAGTATAAGATATTCTAAGCAGAAGTATCGAAAGAAAAAGTAACATTAATTAAAATTCTTCCACACACAATAGCCTTAAGCTGATAAGACAATGCTTCATGGAAATCAACGGAGATAATGGTTCTGGATACAACCTGTCATCTCCACTCCATTGTTAATCCCTCTTACTGCTAATCATATGTGGATTTAATACCAATAAGTCTTAGCTTTTTTTTTTTTAATTATTAATTCCAGTAAACAGTAAAATATATAAATACGCATATAAAAAATTTCTGCAAAAATAAAATTGGTTGTATATATATTCTTATAAATTGTCGGAGTAACAACTTTACGAAGCGGCTATCTTTTTATCAATCTCATATTATTGGTATTTCCTTTTCAAACGTAGCGTGTAATACCTCTTTCAGCGTGTTTATATTCTTTCGAGTCTGTTTAGAGTAACAGTTGCGTTATAATTGGTTCTAGTAATAAGCATCCTAAGGGACAAACTTCTTTTAAGGAAGAATCAATGGATGCTTAGCTTCCTAAGCTAAATTCCGATTGCGGATTAACTCACTCTTGGGAACTGATTCAATGCCGGACTTATAGATGGAGTACACAAAGACGATGTAATACAGGCATTAAGATTCGATTCCCATGACTATTGTTACAGCAGCAAGACAGAACAATCATCTTTAGATTCTTATTGTCTAACCTATCGACTGTTCCGATAAAAGTCGTTTTATACGTTTTAATTTATTTATGAAACCATCCGAATATTAATAAAGCGCCACTCAAAATCTATCTATATATAAATATAAACATATTTTTTTAAGGATTAGATTAGCTTACATCTGTATTTTTCCCTTTCACAATATAGTTAAGTATGTTTCCGTTCCCAAGTGACTACCATGTTCTATTTTCCTGATTTTCTACAACTACTACCTGACTTTAGCAGTAGAAACGTACCAATTATTTTAATTGCCTCCGCTACCTTCTAATTTGTAAATGTATTTAGATAATACGTTATTTCCTAAACTTTTATGTCCTACTGGTTTCTATTAATTGCATATTAAAGAATTTAATATAATATTAGTAGCATCAACTCATTTTTAAATTCTCTTCTTAATTACTATTTAATTGTTTTCTCATTTTAAAATATTTACATTTAAAATTTAATTAGTTATTTATGATGAATATTTATTTTTGATATTCTCCTAGCAACTTTTCTTAATTAACTTTATATATAGTGCATAAAATTTAATTAATACGAGTATCTGCTCTAACGAGATTACTACTAAAGAATTTTAAAAAATTAAAATATAATTTTAAAATATTTTAAAGTAATATTTTGGATTATTGTCGAGAATTTCTGCGTCACGGCGCATCAGGCAGCACAGCGTCACCTATTTGATGCACTTATATAAATGCAGGTTGGATTCGGCGGCGCAACACACTCGATCGCAACAAGTAAAGTAAAATTTTACTTCAAAGTGAGATTGATGTCAGTGTATGATATTATCGTTAGAATGACGTAGCTTCAGAAAATATCAAGTTAACGAATAGTAATAAATTTTGATAATTTATATAAAAATGTTTTATTTTTATTGCTGTTATTGAATAACTTTTCTAAAAGAAGTTCATATTATCACAGTAAAAATTTCTTTAGAATACATCTACGTCACATGGCTCCCAAGCGTGCCATTAGAATGATGTGTGCAACGTGATTTCTGGACAGTTAAGTGTGCGAGTTCGCAGTTTTTATTTTGCTTATGATGAACTTTTTCGATAGGCTAAAGTTATTTTTCAGTACAGATTTTAAATAATTATTATTTTTTCGTTATTTTAAACATTATTTTAGTTACTTTTTAATCTAATGAAATCATTGATGAGTTAAATATAATAATTATTTATCAATTACTAGTGAATGAATTAAAACATTCTTAATTAATAATAATGAAAAATTAATATATATTTTCACTCAAATATGAATCCTAGGTAAGATTCTTGATTGATTGTCAAGTTTTCGCATCAAGTCATATCGGGCCGCGGGGCATCGCCTATCTGATTACGGTATATAGACGCAGGTTGGAGTTGGCAGTGTGACGTGCTTGATCGCATCAGAGTAAAATAAAATTTTATCTGGTATCATATTAAATGAATTATTGCAAAATTTCCTTCCTGGTCTTCAGGAGATGTTCAATAAGTTATGGTTTTGCTTATTATTTCAATTTTTCCAGCCAAAAACAAGTTGATGTTTTTGATCCATGTATAAGTCGACCCCCCACTTCAGAAATTTTTTTTTGAGAAAAATCCTCGGCTTATACACGAGTATAGATGGTATTTTTATTTTATTTTTTGTTTGCGTAATTTTCCAAAAACTTTGATTTAAAAAATAAGAAAGACTTTAATTTTTAGTTTCTGAATGTTTAAATTTGTTCTCTGTTCTAGAATAATAGTGTCTTATAATATTATGTTTTAAACATTATTTGTTCTATAATTTTAAATTTACTGTAAGAGTTGAGGATGGCTTGTAAGTGCCGAAAATGTTTCTCATATTAAAAAGTTTTTTAAAAGCTATTTTGGTCTGCTTAAAAGTGCTTGGAAATACTAAAGCTGTAGACATTCTGCAACTAATCAGAGTAAAAAAAAAATAATGAATAAGGAAAACTTTTTACTTTAGATATTAAATAAAAGCAAACAATAAGCCAAAAAAGTAAGATAAATCATTTATTCAAAAACGTTTTCGACTATCCATGTAGCCTGCCTCAGTTGTAATATATTGGATGGCCAAAAACGTGGATAGCCGAAAACGTTTTTGAATAAACGATTTATCTTATTTTTTGGCTTATTGTTTGCTTTTATTTAAAGAAGAAATCTTAAGCACTAAGCAGAAATAAAACCTTTATTTTAAAAAGGAACGTTTTCGACCATAGACCAGTTGTGAATGGTCGAAAACGTTCCTTTGTGAAATAAAGATTTTATTTCTGCTTAGTGCTTAAGATTTCTTCTTTGCTTGGAAATAATTAGAAACTTAGTTAGACACCTAACAAAGCATTAATATTTAAGTTTTATGCATGTTTGAATGATGACATTTGTATTTTGGTGTTTAAATTTTTGCTTAAAACAAATTTGTGTAAAACATTAATTCAAAACGTTTTTAAATTATTAAAACATTCTAATAATTAAAAAAAGGCATTAAAATGTTTCCCAATATTCGCGAATTAAAGTCAATAAGTTGATGCCGTTCTGTTGATCAATGTTAACAGTTTGTATCGGAAAATATTGCAATTATTTATTAATGATAATGTATATAATTATAGTATGAATTATTGATATTCTTACTAGCATAATAATCTTATTATTCTATCCAGAGAGACAAATGTTCTATATTATACACAGAATTTCAATTTATACAAGTTTGTTTATAGTAAATATATTCTGAAGCAATGATTAATCAGTATATTAACGTTTCGTAATTATATATAATAAATCAAATATTATATTCCAGTTTGCAAGTTTAATACAAAATTTTAAATCACTGCATATCTTGTACGTTAATTTGCTTTAATAATTAGTTTTTTTTTTATTTAAATGATATTCTTTTCTTATATCCGATCAATAACATTTGTTAAGGTTTTAATCTTACATGAAGACATCTGCCATTCATTACAGTTACTGCCGTATACTCATTATCATCTGTTATCCTCACTCGCATCTTGGAGAACTTTACTGCTTTGTATGTGATCGACAACTAGCTACACTTTAGGACTAATAAAATTCCTATTTCTTTTGTGGTTTAGTAAGAAGTTTGTCTACTAATCAGAAAACGTATAAGGTTTTTTACTGCGAAGCAATAAAGAAGAGTTTTCCAATACTGCTCTAAAAGTTACTGTACATAGAGTTATATACAGTTGACGGAACGTAGACACTTTGCAAGGAAATTACTTTTTTCCCCCCTTCTTTTTTTTTTCCTTCGGTTTTACTTCTTGTGTGTAATCTTGACCCACGATTGTCTCGAGTTGGACTGTTTACTGCGTGTGTCAGAATTTAGACAATAGATAGCTTCCAAACATCTGGCAACTGCATTGAAACGACGAAAATAAACAATCTTGTGACAAGTTATGCGATAAACTCAATACCTTATGTGCAGTAATGCAAACAGGCTTACTAGTGTGTTGACAGTTGGCTCAACATTACTTAATGATAAATTGATTATTAAGTTCTATTGGGATAACATGATTGAGCACGTCTCGCTAATCCTATATTTAAGGGGCACAGGATGTGCACTAGTCAAATTAATTCGTGATCTTGCATAACGATAAAACTAACTTTAATAAGACAAAACTTTGTGCGTTTTTTTTTATTTAATTTAATTTAATAATCAAAAATAAAAACATGATTTAAATTTTTGTTGCTCATGTTTAAGATTGATAGAACTGAAAAATCAATATCCAACTCAAAAATAAATTATAAAATATATATATATATTGTATTTTTTCCTGCGTGTTATAGTCATTATTTCTTGTAATGATAATTGTTTTATCTCTTACGAAAATATTTTATTTTTAATGTACATAAATAAAGGGGGAAAAAATATTTTTCTGGACAGCTATTGATAAATAGTCTTTCGGTAGCAGTACTAGATTGGTTCATTATTTATATACAGAAATGCGATCCTCCCGAGAAACTATCTAAAATAGTGTCGAATTTTCAGACAGAACGTATTAAGAAAAAAAAAGCACCTAAAACGAACTTTAATGACTGTCATTTCAATGCAATTACCATTCTTTTAATATTTAAAAAGTATTTTTCTTTAAAATAATGTCAGAACTGAAAACATTATTTTTCCTAAGATCTATATTATTTTTAATATTCGTTTTAAAATTGGGAAATGTTTTCGATCGATTCGCTAACTCGGGGTTCTTAAAAACCAAACACAAAAGAGATAAAATAAATTTTATCAAATGATAAAACTATTTTAAATTTGAAATACGAGTCACAGATAATGGTTTTTCGATTTGAACTTCAGTAAAACCTACCGAAATTTTTCTAATTTTATTAGATAAATATTTTTTTTTTATTCAATTGAACGACGACTCCGGTATACCTAAAGAGTTTGCTCTTCTATGCAAGAAAACTAAAGTGGATAAAAGGAATTCTAGAATTTATTCAACGAGAAGAATGTTACTTATTCATTTATTTTTATTATATTTTTTTAAGTTCTAAGAGATCTTAACCACTTAATTTTAATATATTCTAATCCGAAAGCAATATTACCTTTTCGTTACTCGCATTTGGAATAAATTTTTAACTTTTATTTCTATATATATATATATATTTCGGTTGAACAGATAAGAATAGATAAAATTTCGGATTATAGTATGACTGTCTCCCTATAAGCAGTTACATATAAAAAAAAAAAAATTACAAATATTTAGCACAAAATATCCGAATTTTTTTTATTTAATAAACGCTTAGCCAAATTAAACTATAAACATGATCTTCTCCCCGTTATTCTGTTTAATTTTATTCTTTTCTGAAAGGTGTTCTACCTATCTCCTTCTTACTGGAACAGATTGCAAAAGCTTCATTAACAGCAATATTGTTTTCACGTCCTCTGTTACGGCTTTAAAAAATATTGAAAGAGAAGACGAGATGGAAATTTGCATGTAAATAACCTTTCCTTTATATTGTATTCTATCTTTATTAAAGCTGTTTCATTCACAGTAATTTGGTAAGAGTTGTTTTTTTTCTAATTTTTTAAAAAGTATCTTTCGTCTTAAAATTAATTGTTAATCGAAATATTATATCAATGGTATGGTTGTCCCTATTTAGGATCTTTGTTTCGAATTAACTAAGCAAACTATTTTTTTAATAAAAAAATAGTTTGTTTAGTTAATTCGAAACAAAAAAATTCATTTAAATGAGTATAATATCATACTGTATATGCGACAGATGATTTTAAAGTTATAAAATATTTAAAATTTCCAGCCAGCTGCTATTTTGCAATAGGATCACGTATAGATTCAAAATTAGTAAGTTGTGTAGTTTGATAAATAGGAACCTTCTTGTAAAATTTAAATGCCTTCTGATGTTTTTATTCTTAAGATATTCTACCGACCGACTGACAAACAGATGAAAGAAGTGATTACAAGTATCCCTCCTATAACACGGTAGATAGGTTCCTGAAAAACAGTGTGTTGTATGAAATCGTGTTATATGAGACCTAGAGCCAATACAAAAAGGAGAGATAGGTTCCAAACCAATGAAAAATAAATAAACCACATAAGAAATTTAATTTTTATTAAGAATATTAATAACATGAAACAATAAAGAAAGAAAAAAATATATACTTAAGACCCTGAAAAAATAATATACATCAAACAAAAGGAAACAAAAAAGTATACAGTCTATATAATATTCATTTAATAATTGTATCTTCTTTACCGCTGTTCATTAAAAATGAGAACGTTTTTTTTTAACAATATCAACTTCACTTTCTGCAGTTTTTCCCACATTTAAAGGTTGTGTATCTTCTGCTCTCTTTTACAAAATCTGTACTCAGTATACAGTCTATATAATATTCATTTAATAATTGTATCTTCTTTACCGCTGTTCATTAAACATGAGAACGTTTTTTTTTTAACAATATCAACTTCACTTTCTGAAGTTTTTCCCACATTTAAAGTTTGTGTATCTTCTGCTCTCTTTTACAAAATCTGTACTTTAACCCCTCTACAACCCGCTAGAAAACAATCATTCCTTAGCATATACATCAATAAAAAATTATGAATAAAATGTTTTTCTTCTCTTTCACATTCCTCTACTGAAGAATAAAACTTATTTTTATCCAAGAACTGTACATTTGTAACACAAAATACTCAAATGGCGTCAATTAACGCAATCACAAAATTAATTCAATTTCAAATCGAAATCGAAAATAGACTGCATATCGTCTCTCTCATGGTAAACTAACGAAATTACCGTTTATGACTAATTTTAGCAAAGTATTTCTCAATGATTGCATTTTGTGTGTGTATTGTGCGTCCCTAGTATGGATTTACAAAAATTAATGAAAATGTTTTGTGCTGTAGGAGAGTAAACACAATTTTCTAAATGTGTTAAGTAAAAACCGTGTTGTAGAAGAACCGTGTTATATGAGGGTTTCCGCAATTTTCAAATCGTGTTGGAGCGAAACCGTGTTGTAGGAGAACGTGTTATAGGAGAGGTACCTGTACATTAGAAAATTGTCGTGAAATATATCAAAAATCCTATCGATTGAATGATGTATATTTATAAGTTTCAAAGATATCGACGACTTAACGTTTCTACGGAAGCTATTTTATAATGGAAGTTATTTTAAATAGCTATTTTATATGTTTTATAAACTATTTTTAACGTTCTTTATTGGATAAGGTTTATAAATTCGTAAATTTATCCACGAATTTATAAACCTTATCCAATAAAGAACGATCCTCTTAAATTTTTTTTTGTTTCCAATATTTGGTTTTGGAAAAATTTTGAAGACAAACAAACGTACAAATCGAATACATAAGAACCATCATCATTTTTTTTTTTTTAAATAAAAATAGGCTAAAAATTATTAATCAAAATGCAAGAGTAAGAAAATAATTTTTAAATTTAATTTTATCTCATGTAAAATTTATAAAGTGGAAAAATTAATAGATAATTAAATTTTAATTTAATTCCTTCCGTACAATTCTTTAGAAAGTGTACAGTAGATTTTTATTGGGCTTTACTACGTCATTGAGTTACACGTGCTGTATGTGGTCTCCTCTGAATTCTGATCACGTTGGTGCAAGCAGGCAGATTCTGTAGTTAGAGGAACATCTTGACAAGAAGATGACAGGTTAAGCCAGGCGATGATTGCACTCCCTTGTCATTAAAAGCCGACTGGAGGAAGCAAAGCATATTTTCCAAAAAGAATTTCTCGAATGAAAAATCTAGATAACAATATTAGTACAGTTCTACCAAACTTCGTTTTTACTATTTTTAATACAATATAAAAATTTTAACCGTAGCTATCGTTAAGAGAAATGATGGATGCTAAGTAGGAGGTTAAGCGACTCCACACCTTACTCCAATTGACCCGAGGCTATTTTAGAGGTGGAAGCCGGGTCAAGTCTAGTTCTCAGACCAGAATAGAGACGCCCCTATCGGTCTATCATCTAGTAAATCATGGCGATAATTTCGGAAGGCCTCACTGGAATGAATCGTGCAATTCTTTCTCTTGTCGGCAATCTATGTTACGAGGTATAATTAGAAGTCAGCTTTACTTAAACTTTGAGGTTGTTCTTTTATAGGATGGAGATCCGTCTTGTGGTCATGACCCATTCTCAAAGACTAAAACTCATTTGCCGAGTTTTGTTCTTCTCTTCGCTAGGTCAGTAAAAAAGCCACATTAGTCTTTGTGTGTTGATAATTTAAAGCGATAATACTTGCCATATAAAGAATGGATTATTCTGTAATGAGATAAAATGATGTAGTATGATAATTAACTTACTGCTACATAAGTAAAATAGTTTGCCAACTATTTTAAAATTTATTATTAAAATCCGGCAGGTCTAATTGTTTAAAATGTTAGTAAATGTCTCGTTAAAGATGAGTTTCGTTCATGTTATCATTTATTATTCATTCTTTAAAATTAATGATCCTTATTACGGCTCATAGAGGAAGATCGAGAGACATGAATAATTTCCTGGTATTTATAAGAACTGTACCGAAGTCAAATTTTAATAAATAATTTTATGCAGATTAAAATGAAATAATAAGTTTTATTTCGTTTTCTCGTTATTATAGCAACCAGGAAAAAAAAAGTTGATTTCTTTTTATGGCGAATATCTTGTTTGCCGACTTACTTTCTCATGCGGGTGCTATTAACCGTAGCTACAACCGAATACACATCAAGAATCAAGTAAAGTAAATATTCTGAGAGCAAAGTCTACGTAGACATTACAAACTCAATAATTGTTATGATTATCCGCTAAAATGGATAGGGCGGATTTTCCATTCCCCTTCCCAGAACAAGCTAATTACGGGGCAAATCACGTGACGTCGTTTAGTGACGTCACAAGATGGTGGGGATTCACAGTCAATCATGGAGTCCTCTTTGCCTGCTGATGAAATCGCAGGTAAACAAATCGATTCTCGCTCTTTTAAGTATTTAAATTGCATTATGATGGAATTTTGCAATTTTTTTTTTTCCTCCGAACCTTTAAAATCCCTAAATGGTCTTTTTTAATACATATATGTGCTAAGAATTTTATAGGAAAACATTTATCCCCTTTTTCAGATTCAGTAAACAGTGTGTGAAAAATTGAATTTTATCCAAAAAATAAGTTTTTTTTTTGTTATTTTTTATACGGATGAAAATATGTTAAAAAATCGATGATTCTTCCTTTAATTCGTATTTAATCAGTGTTTCGAACGAGAATGGATATATTACTCCAGATATGTGTTTGTTAAGACGTTTTAAAAAAGATGAAACGATAATAAAATTAATGGCAGTTTGCTACAACGTCGACGATTACAATAAGGTCTCTTGAAAATTTCTCTTAAAAAAAAAAAAATTCCAAAAAAAAAATCTTGGCAGAAATCTCTGCTTCATACAAATCGAACGGGGTAAAAGAAAAATTTTCACAGCTCCTTTTACTCAGTCAAACTATCTTAAATGAAATTGCTACAACGTCGACGATTACAATAAGGTCTCTTGAAAATTTCTCTTAAAAAAAAAAAAAATTCCAAAAAAAAATCTTGGCAGAAATCTCTGCTTCATACAAATCGAACGGGGCAAAAGAAAAATTTTCACAACTCCTTTTACACAGTCAAACTATCTTAAATGAATGTAAAAATGTTATAATTTTCTATAGTAATTAAATTCTCCAAAAAAAAAGAAATTTTTAATGATTTTTTTTTCCTTCAGGAAAACTATAGAAGTTAGTAACTAGTCTCGGGAGTAATAAATATTACGAGGTAAAAAGAATAGTAATTGGTTCGGTTCCTAAAATTTACACAGGAAACTGTTACATAATCATTATCTCTGTGCTATAGACTAATTGAAACTGCTGGGATTTGAGCATATTTACGATCCTGATTTGTATTGTCGACATTCTTGTCAGACACTATCTGCATTAAATCGAAAATTTTTCTCGCAAAATGAATACAATCATTTCACACATGGCAGATGCTCATTTATTGCGAGTTAAGCTCTTAGCGAAAGAATGGATACATGACACTACTTCATTATTTCATTTTAACTTACTCTTTCATACCTAAAAGATTTTAAATTTGTATCTTTTAAATTCTCCATTCGTTTACATCAAATGTTTTATCGGAAGATAAATAATTTTTATTTTCTTAAACACATTTTTAACCTATTTTTCTGCTATAATGCTGTCTGCCTGGATATCCCGGGGACACATAATCTTTTATTAATAAAAAAATCTGCTATTAGTGGGGGGGACTGTTCCCAGTAATAACTTTTTGAACTAATTAGTAGGTTTTCATGGAATTATGGAGGCATGTTCTGCCATTAAAAGTGACCTCGAAGCCGCATCTTTTAATCCTACAACTGCAGTCATTTAAAAATGGTGGATATTCAAAATTTCGAGATTCTCTTATAATATATTTTAAACTAATTAACAAATTTTTATGAAATCTAGCTGACTGGTCGTGTCATCGAATTGAACTTGATGGTTATAAATTAACTCGGTAGCGTCAGCCATTTAAAAATGGTTGACATTAAAACTCGAGAGCTTTCTCACTGATAACTTTTGAACTATTTGATAGACTTTTATGAAATTCGCTAAATTTATCAGATCATTACAGTCGATCCTAATATATATTTAATTAAATCTCTAGCTTTATCCATTTAAAAATGGCAAATGTTTAAACTTTTCTGGTTTGTGTGGACTCGAGATTGGACTATCAAATATTCTAACGTCAGATCCTCCTTTAGATTGATGACGAGTTTTAATCGCGCATTTTTAATCATTCTAAAATAGCAGAGATGTTCAGAAATCCAGCGACCAGTTCTTCCAGAAGAGCTTTTGAGAAAAATCTATAACTTGAATATTTTTTAGAACATTTGCTTCTTATATTATTATTATTATTTTTTTTTTTTTTATTTTTCAGTTATGATAATGATTTGTAAACAATTAGACAAAACTCATTAATTTTCATATAAAATTTCATTTCGGTTTTATCTTTAATTAAACTGTGCTCCAGAATCACTGTTAGATTGCTTTAAAAAAAACGAAATAAATGATTTGGAATTAATTTAAACTTTTTTTCTTTTAAATTAATTTCCATTCATATTTTATTAATTTAATGCGAAAAGTAACTTGATATATCGCTGTTTACTTCTATGGCATTATTTTTTTTTTATTTTATTTTATTAATGTCTCGACAAAGCAAGAAATCCTTATTGGACACACATCATTAGATTGCTAAAGTTAAACAAACTGCTGAGAATCAAGAACGAGAGGATAGTTCCCCAGATACTTCCGACTTCATAAATCAAAGCCCGTGATTCACTAGACAACTTCCGGGAAATGACCAACCTCCGGTCCACAGCACAGGAAGTTCTACTATGACTCCTGAGGGATATTCCCATCAGTGAAATGAATTTTCGAAAAAGAAAAAAAAAATGAAAGGGAGGAAAAAATATATATCAAAACTAGAGCTTATAATAACGTTTACGCACTTGAAAATTTTAATGAATGCACCGTGTGTTTCAAAGTAATCAATTTTCTCCTTTCGAAGGTGGATCTAAAACTGTGCAATATTCTATAACTTAAATAAATTCACGTAATCATGCATACAATTATTCATCTGCAATAATAATAAAAAATTAAGTCAATATAATCGATATAAATCATAATTTTTTTAACAATGGTTATCAATCATTCTAAATTTTAATAAGTTTTTAATGCAGATGCTCATACACCGGTACGTTCAGCGAATTCTTTTAAAAATAGAAGAAAAATTATTTCAGAAGTATTAACCTTTGGTGGAATACTAACTCTTCTGGTTGACCGAATTGCAATGATTAGATTTTGGTAAGCATCCGACATTTACTTTGGTCATCTATCATCATTGACAGACATGGCCTAACCAGCGCAGCCTAGGCCAAAGCAATCCATCAGTATTAACACAATCATTGTCGCTGTCTGTGAAGACTGATTCTGATGCAGTTCATGACGTCACCGCCGTTAAAAGTAGTACTGTAGTGGTAGTACTGTAATGCCGACTGGTGGAAACTTTGACTGTGACAGCAAATATTATCATTCATCATTTTCTACTTAATACGGTTATATTTATGAATTTTAATAAATTTTCCTTTAATACTTTAAGTCTGTTACAGGTTTTGACGTGCGCTTTTTAATATTCATCGATGGGAGAAAGTGAGAGAGACAGAGAGTCATTAGTGACCTAACCAATCGAGTCTGAATGCTTTACATTATCGATTGGCATCAATTGATATTTAATTATTGCATCCGATTAGACAGTAAGATTATAAAATTTTTAATATATGCGCGAAAATTCTTGAAGCTTAATCGTTAACTGCTTTATCTTTAATTACTCTAGCAATGAAAGTATCGAAGTTCTTAAGAGACATTCCGATATTTTTTAACGATTATTTTTTCGTATATAGCTTTCTTCTCGCAGTCGAGAGAGGTTTTCTTTGCCGCGATTAAAAACAAATGGGCTCAGACAGAGCCTTAATGCATTGACACGCCGACTTATTTCTTTTTAAAGTTTTTCGATATAGCGTCGTGTCGAGAAAGAAACAGAATTGAAGTCGGAGAAAGACCGAGAAAGAAATTTAAGTACTCAAAGCGTGACAGATTGACGAAAAATGTCACTGATTGTTTACGACTTAGACACGATATCTTGGCTACGAAAAGCGACAAGTGGGTTTCTGCAAGAACTACTGACACAAACACGTGACAAGCAAGATAGATAACTAACTGTCTTACATCTGATGGCAAAGCAGAAGTTGTTTTACCAGTTAAAACGCAATATAAATATATATATTAATAAAACTGCTAGCTAAAATAGCTTATCGTTAGAAAAATATTATCTGGTTGCTTTTGTTACCATATCGTACATTGTTAGTATCCGAATTGATCTACATAATAGGAATGCGTTAAACTTAATAATATTTGATCAGCGTAGCCTAATATCCTAAGAGAAATGTCAACATTAATCAGTTCGATGTTTGTAAACAGTTCATACAATTAATATGTCTGTAGCGAGCATAAATTGAATAGTCTTTATGCCCTGGAGAAAAAAGATGTATTCAGTTCGTTTCTTCTCCACTCTTTATTTTTTTTATGTTAAAATATGTCAGAAAGAAAATTTTATCGATTATTGGAATATTTAACAAATTTATATACATTAAAAAATACATAAAAGTTATATACAGGCTTTACATTCGGTTTAAAAAAGATGTAAATTCTAGCAGTTAAGATAATTTAAAAAAAATAATAATAAAAAAATTAGTAGCCTAGCATAATGGCAGTCTTTGCAAAACGCATGGTTTTTCTTTCGTCGAAAAGAAAGAATTGCTTTTTGGTTGGAGATTTTTTCTCCCAAATAACTTTGCATAGCCAAAGTTATGCGGGAAAAAGAATCTGTAACCAATATAAAAATGGAAATGTATAAGTTTTGGAAGAAACTCTCTTTTCTAAAATATGAAACTCAGTGCATACGAAAGCAGCATAACAAGATTCTAAAGCAACCGAGTTTAGCCAGATGCGTAAACTCAGCTATATATATATATATATACGCACACACACACACATATATATATATATATATATCCAGAAAATAATACAATGAGAAAGTATTGGTATGAAAATTGGAAAAGTGAATTTGTGGTATGAGAAGAAATAAGTTTTCGCCTTTTTCTAGATAAAAATTTAATACATTTTCCAATAACAATAGCAAATTATATATAAAATATTTGTATATGTGACAATGTAAATATACAAAATTTTATTGAATTATATAATAATAAAAACATTTTTATTGAATATTTACAAAAAAATCGGTTACTTTTTTTATAAAAACCTTATTACTTCAAAGTCATCACTATTTTCCAATACTGTCAGTAATAAAAAGTTTTATTTTTATATTAAATTAAATTCCAAAAAAAACTATTATTACTAATTACATAAAAATTATATTTATTTAAATAAATGTAGAAGTAATAAATAATTTTTTCCTGTTTATCTATCCGAATTTAATGATATCTAGAAAATAATGTTTGTAATCGTTAGGAATTAGCAAACTTTTAAAATTTGAAACAATGAATTTTTAAAAAATATAATTTGTGGGTAATCTAGCGGGACTTGTTCTAAATCTAGTTAATTACATAATGAATCCTTCGTTTGCTGTTGCGAAGTGAGGGAAACATTGATTTTTAACAGCTCCCAACAACACGTTTTCGAGTGACATTATCGCCTAATATGCTATAGAACTACTTTAGTATATTCGATTTATAACGATTATACTCGTTATAAATCATAAATTTTTAAAATTCCGAACTTACAGCGTCATTAATATAATAATAACTGGAGTTAATACGCAAGTATAAGCGGTTATAGTTATTGTTGTGGCGGAAGTACAACAGGCTGAATCAATTTATCGATTCTGTTTTTCTTTAATCAGTTTAGAAAGCAATAATTGTCAAAACTTCGGCCATTCAAACTATTAATTTTATTATTTGTTTACAGTTTGGTAATAAGATTTATAACCTATCAAAATCGTTATCGACGTAGGATAACAAATCCCATCAAAACTTAGATAAAAGTGTCAACACCTGCTATAAAATGCTCTTTTTTTAACTCCCTCTATAAAACAAAAAAGTAAAAATAAATAAAAAAAAGAATATGGTAGAAACCATAAAACCGTATACTTAAATATGTTTAATTTCTGCGTCGATCCAGGCAGTTAGCATTTTAATGGGTATGTGCTGCAGCTTCATCAATGTCCTCTCGTTAAACACACAGTTTGTCCGATCGTAAATGACCCAAAGAAAAACTAAACATATCATTAAACAGGCTTCGCCCCTTTTTGCAATGATGGAATGATGATGATAAGGCATGCCAAATGTTGGTTGAGGTTGTCTCATTTTTCTTCTCCGCCACCCTTTTCAAGTGTTTCTTCTTGACAATTACAGTACCAGAATGACTATTACAGAAAAACCTGTTTTGAAAAACGTGACTTTTATCTGTAAGCGTGGCTCTGGCATCTCCCAATGTCATACAGGTTATCTATATAGTGGACCCGCTTACACGAATAGCAACTGGTGATAATAGCTAGCGTGATTTTGATCACACGAACTACTTTTATCAAATGACGGGTTATTTTTGAAACTCAATTTCTCTCGGTTTACTTGTAAATTTGACTCCATTTTAGATTTTTACAGATATGCAAATGGAAAAATATTTTTTACAGATTCGGATAAACTCGAAAACTTTAAATATCGTCTCGATCTCGAACGAATGAAGTATCTTTAATGCTAAACAGGATGCTGACCTAGATTATTTTAGGAAAAGTTTACACGGCTTTAGTTAACGGCTCGGCAGTTTATTTATTTATTTATTTAATGGCTTAAAAATGTTAAAATTATTATTATTATTATATTTTTTTCCTTCACCGAATTTGTGTAAATTAAAAGATTGAATAATCACATCACTCTTTCTTACACGAACAACCGTGAACAATTTTGTTGGCCTATTAATTTTCCGGTTGTTAGTTATGCTTCGTACGACTACCAGTTATGCTAATGCAATTGTGTCGCCCATTAAAACAGGACTTCTTTCGTTTTTTCCGGTTTTCTGATAACTTGTTCTGTTTTAAACATTCGTAGCAGTTATAATAACGAAAGAATAATGTGTGTATACTTTACTAGCAGTTTTATTTATCCGACATTACCATGACAACAATGTACACTCATCATCAATCAGATCTTTGTCTGTTATACTATGTAGAGAGGAACATAAAATGTTTTAATTCTATTTTATTGTAGCCATGGGCTGGACAGGTGGATCTGTGAAGTTTGATATGACCCCTTTTTACAGCGTTTCAATCCGGAAAATGGGTTCAACCCTACGAGATAAACGACGTGTAGTATTTTATGGCTAAGAACGAATTTTATTGGGATGGGGGGCCCTGTACGGATTATCGAAATAAATCCAATTGAGGAAACCTGGTCATGACGTCACCTCCCACCTCCAATCAGAAATGGTGCGAAGCAGAGTAGAATACATTACAATTCATAAAGTGATTAGGTGTAAGATGTGTGACATACTAACGTGATTAACTGCCTGACAGCCAGATGGCCGGACCACTGCACGCGTCCAAAAGTGTGAAAAAGTTGAGTCACTTGAAAGATTCTTTTACCACAGAAATAAGGCACGTGTCGCTTGATACTGCCATCCATTGTCTAAATTTCCTACATCTGTGGGGACTTCCACACTGTTTAGAATTTGATTGTCCAAATGATTAAATTTTCTTAAAAATAGAACTCATATTTCATAATGAATGATGCTCTCCATTATGCACGGTTTTCCATTAAATCCTTTATAACTTTTTCCAGCGCTCTTAAAATTACATGGATTATATAATTATTACTGTAATAGCACAGCTTCAATAACTTAAGATAGCATTATTAGGATGCATAATTATTATTACAATAGCTTAATTAAAATAATTTAAGTTAGCACTTTAGAGTACGCTGTTTAATTACTACTGTAATAGCATAATTTAAGGTAGAATTATTAGAATATATAATTATTAACATAATAGCATAGTTTAAATAACTTAAAATAGCATTATTAGAATATATAATTGTTATTATAATAGCATTGTTTAAATAATTTAAGGTAACCTTATTACTGTAATAACATAGTTAAAAAATAATTTGAGGCAACATATTTTAGTTACTGTATACTGCATGATTATTACTGCAATAGCCGAATTAATATAATTTATGGTAACATATCCGAGTATACTGTATAATTATCACTACGATAACATAAATTAAATAATTTAAGTTAGCACATTAGAGTATGCTGCTTAATTATTACTGTAATAGCACAGTTTAAATGATTTAAGATGGAATTATTAGCATATAAAATTATTACTGTAATAGAATCATTTAAATAGTCTTAAACATTATCACTGTAACAGCACAGCCGAAATAATTTAATAACATTATTTAAGCACATCTATCGTAAACAGTTCGATTTAAAAATTAAAAAGGAAAAATTATTATTATTACTATTAAAAATTAATAGATTAATAATTAAATTAATATTAAAAAATTTTATCATGATATTTTGTTTGACGTGTTATTGTTATCTAAGATTTTTATCGTAGCTATTCATAGGTCATTGAAATTTCCGTCAATTGTTAAACTAGCCATTGTCGATTAAACGTGTTATTGCTGTATGTTATCTCATTAAATGGAAATTTATAACATTCACAATGATTTAAGCTATTCATAGATGTGTAACCTCTCATTACAGGTCAGATTACAATGATGGAATTACTGCATTAAGACGCATTCATTCTTTAACATTGCTTACAGTTTATAGTAATGAAAAATGAGTTTCTCAAACTGATTACTATAATGATTTTAATTTAGAATTAGACTTGATTTGCGAACGGATTCGAGCGACTAGAAATTTCCAGTTATTCAGAGGGGGGAAAACGTATTTTCACAGGAATATATTAAATAAGTTAGATCTATTGTTGAATAAAGTCTATACTACGATATTTTTATTTTTTATCTGCAATAATCGATCGATTAACATATTCAAACAATATTTAAATTCCTCTCGACATACACACGCACTTCTTTTAAGATAGGATGATAGAAACTTTTGTCAGTTTTTCAACAGACGCAGATAATTTATCACCCACAAGACGTTTTTCTTTTTTTATTTTTTCTCTCTCTACAGCCCAGATTTTGAAGTCAGAAATCCTTGGTCTTTAGTTGCTGTGAAGGAAACAGAAAAAAAAATAAAAAATCCGACTCATTGATTCTATTTTTTTACTTATAAACACTTGTCTGAACAGCAGTCTCTCTGGCGTCAATCAGTTGACAATTTTTTTTATTATTATCATTTTGATAAGTCTCTGAAAAATTTTCTGACTCCCAAATTTATTCCTCCATATCATGATTTACCAAAATATGGTCTGGCACACTCGCAATTGGCAATTCTGAAACCAAACTTTATCCCGTTTTTGATGTTTTTCCACCCAAATCTGATTTATGGTTATATTTTTGAGATAGTGATAGAACGAGAATATGAGTTTTTTCGTTATTCGAAAATATGTAGGACCTATTTTACTATCTTCTTGTTTTATCTCAATGATTGTAATATATTTTATTACCGAATACAAAAGTTGTAGACTCCTTGATAAGGAAGTGGGTTATTCTTGTCGTGCCAAATCAGCAGAATCCACTTGAGCCTTCAATGGCTCTAATAGATAAATTATTGACTATTTTGTGATCTTATCAATAAAAACCAGTAATTGTCTTTAACTATCTTGTTCCTAAATAGCTTTCGAAACATTATCTGAAGGGCATTAAAGTTCATAAAGAAAATTTTTTCAATAAAGAAAATTATTTGAAAAATATAGAAATAAATCGTTATAAATATTGCAGCGTATTTTTGTCAGAAATAATTATCATTTTGCTTAATTCCCATTCTAATTTTCTCCTCTAAAAGATAATTCTCAAATCTTCTTAAAGGCTATTAAACCTGCCACAAAAGAAGTTATTTTTTTATACTTTAAAAATCGAAGAAAAAATACTTTGAACCTATTAGTTTTTTTTTCCTTCTCCAAACAGAGAATAAGATCTAGAAGTATCAGTAGCTTATATTACTCTTACATTTATTTCATGATGTATGTTTGAAATTTTATACCGAAAACCTTTTCTAGACAGCTAGTAAAGAATAGGAAAATTGCAATTCGCATACATACATCCTGATACCAAGTTTTTAGCTGCGAACTTGACTTCAATTTATTCAGTTATCTGCAAAATTCTAGTGTTGCACCAGTCCTGTTTTCATCACAGCTTCCTGCGATAAATATCCATGCAGTCGAGTTGCAAGTTAAAGCCATCGATTAAGGAAAAGACCTTATAGCTTTCCAGCTTTAGTTTTTTCATCGTCATGCGACTTTAACTTGAACCTCGAATAAAAAAAAAAATAAAAGTTATAATAGCGGCTAGTGGATTTACCAGCAGGAGAATTGATAGTCAGTGGTTGTTGCAAGATGGATTACAGAAATAAACAATTGACAGGTAGATTGTTTATTATTTTTTTAATCAGATCTATTAGCATAAAACCAAATTAACATCAGCATAAAAATAAAAATATTTTTTTGTTTAAAAATTCAGTTTTTAATATCTATTTTTGTATGGAAGTGGGCTTATGCGATGGCTACGTCCGTCGACTGTCTAAACATTGTTAGGAGTTTCCTAACAATGTTTACACACTTTTTTCATGTATGTAGCCTACATGAAAAAGTCAAAAGGAACCCTGCAAACAGAAAAGTTATTACACAGGAAAGACATACATTCGGATGTAATCGCTCATGGTTATAAACAACTTCCTTCAAAATTTATCTGTTTAAACTATCCAAAAAAGATTTATCAGTAAAATAAAAATAACTCTATTGAAAGGATTTTCACTTCGATCCACCAAGAAGAAAGATGGCGCCGTCCAAATTACAATATAAGCACCTATCTTTAGCGAGAAAATAATGGGAAAGGATTCAAGAGACTAGTCAAAATTTAGAAAATTTTGCTCTGTTTACAACATATACATATTTAATCTTAAATAAATAATAGCATAAAAATAGATCTGATTTTTTTTATTCAATAAAAACAGATAAATAATAATAAAAAATTTGTTTGAATAAATATTAATTTTTTCCTAAAACAACCTCTTTTCTAAATTAATATTTTCGATCGTTGAAAATAATATTAATGATAAAACATAATTTATTGAATAGGTAAAAGTACACAACAAAAGAATTGCGTGACAATCACTAGTACCAGGCTGTTACATAGACTGCTGTACTTCTATATTATTTATAAATAATCTGCTACAGTGTAGATTAGACAATTTTTTTTTCTATATTTATTTTATTTGCTCGATTCGAGTCGAACGGACATAATGCTCTTTGTATAGGAAACGATGACTTAAGACGATACTTTCCACTTATACAAACATCGTTTATCTTCTATGTTTACATCATTATTAAATCTCGAGTGAGTCATTTTCATCTAGAAGTACATCAGATTTGATTTCGACATTAATTTTAATTAATACCATTTCGTTTTAAATTAAGAAATTTATACATTTTTAACTATTAAAAGATGAAAAATTTGTTAACCACTTTGGCCAAACAATGCAGTAAATTAAAACGGAAAAGAAAAAAAAAAGTTCATTTAATTAATGGTAATAGTATAATTATCATTTTGAGTACAGTCAACTTATTTTTAGAATTTGGACCTATAAAAAAAAAGAGCAAATTTCCAGTCAAATGTTTCCATTAATTGTTAATGTAGCGTAACTCAACAATTGTTGTCTTCCAATAGCGTGTAATGAACCATCGCAGCTACACAGATTGAAGTAACGTTGGCTAGACTTGCAAGAGATTTTCTCTACCCGTTTGTTTTAATCACGCAGCTAAGAGTTTAATTTCCCTCAACATAGCTAACATGGTTCTTGTAGTTTCTAATAACCCTGGATAATTTTCGGCTTATTTTTATTGTTACGATTTAAAATTCCATTTTGTAATTTAATAGTTGATAACTGTAACATCACAGAAAATATTTTAATTACTCTAGAGCCGCTTGATACAGAATAAATAATATCCCGCGGTACAACAACAACAATGTATTGTTGTAGCTTTAGAACTGTACATTATTCTCGAAAGAAAATATTGACACAAGTGCTACGTATATGTAATAGTATAGTGGTCGTTTGTGTTGTGGCATAAAGCACTGTCCATTGTCAGCGTATCAGAAACAGATGACAATATTCTTCGGCTGCCTTCATTTTCTCTTATACAAAATTTTATAATAATACAGAATAATAACTCAAAATGTCCAAAATAAAAATAAAAAAACGTTTCGCAAAATTGACTATAATCAACATACAGTAATCGTGTCGATGAAATTTAGCATTCGAGCAATTTTATGTAAAAATTAAATAATCGACATTAAATTATATTGGTTTGCACAACAAATCAGGATTAATTCGGTATATTTATCGTAACTGGCTACATTTCTATGTATATATTTCCTAGAAAATTTCATTTCTGTTCCATAACTATATAGCTTAACAACGTTTGTTGACATTTCACTGGAGCAATCTTTGCTAACCAAACTCTGTTTACCTGGATGGCTATTTTGCCTTGGGCTTTTTAGTCTGAACATCCAGCTCGACATTTCTATAACTTCGTTTCATCCAATAGATAAGACATGAGTGGAAATGAAAAATTCCTCAACATTTCTGCCTGCACCAAATGATATTCCTTCGTGACTATTAGGGAGGAAGATTTTTGTTGAAATTACAGGCTATTTGTATTGTTTACCTGTTTGAATATTTATTGTTTAATTGGAGAACAATAAAATGTTTTATCTATGTATAATATTTAATGGCAAAACAGTTATAATTATATAAAATGCGTATTAAAAGATAGCTTTCACTATAAAGGGGCTTTACAGATAACTCGAAAGAAAAGCTAATAAATTAAAAATTGGCAGGTGATGCATTGGAGTCTAAGCAAAATTGATTATTATATATCTCTTTATTTCAATATAATTTTAGCAATTCAAAATTTAAAGCAGAAGAGTAGAGGTAGATTTGTTTAAATCAAATATACTGCGCTCCTTCCTTTCCATAATTAATTATTTGTCTTACAAATTCAACCTCGTGTTTTCGATGAATTGTCACTTTAAATATTCATTCCTTATCTTTTAAAAATCATTTGTGTACTTTCAATCACACGTTACATTGTTACGTCTCGGAGTTTGCTTAATAAGGACTGACAAGATTAATTTAAAAATTGTAAATAGAATAAAAAAAATTAAATCGAATTTTAGATTAATAAATTATTGATGTTATTTATAATTAATAATTTCCTTATTTAACAATGAAGTATGATATTTCTTAATTAATTTAAAGGCATGAGATAATTACGTAAGAAAAATCATTCTGTGTATCTCCTGAGGAGCTTTTCGTCTTTATTACGTATCTAGTCACTCATCTAAATATGAATACGGAGAATTAGCTTTGATAAAGAAAGGAATAGGAACTTTGCTAATTAATAAGAGCTTAAAGTAACTCGGCGTGTTATTTGATATTCTCTAGAAATGCGCAGAAAGGAAAACGTATGTTTGTATGGCCGTCTACCATAAACATCTTCAAAGTTTCCCTGTTATCTTGTGATTATCAAATGCTATAACAAGGACAATAACATTGAATGATTTATAAAAAATTCCAAACTGTAAAAAATCCATATGAAAAGATTTTTTTGTGAACGTTAAATCCAATATATGCCAACTTATAGCCATCAAACTTTAAAGAGCGCTCAGAGTTTTTAAAGATTAGAGAAACAATCCTGAAAGCCCGACTTGTCATTACTTGCAGAAACAAGAATATTTTCGCACAAATCAGAAAAAAAGCTACGTAAATTGACATCAAACGGAAACTTCAGTAGTGCAAACTTACATCACTATATGAAAGAAAAAAAAAATAGATTGACAACTATTTCGTGACACACAAAGACGCCTACATAGTCTGACCGTTGTACACGGCGTTTACTCGTAATCCTAAGTACATTTTTATCTTTTTTTCCTTCGTGTAACGTAGGCATGCATTACTAACAGTCTCGTTTAACATCAGATTACGTAACGTTTTCATTCCAGCGAGCATGTCTCGAATGAAATCGGATGTTTAAATCTGTTTAAAACTGTGGCTTCTACCTATACAAAAACGTTTTATTGTTATTCCGCATAAACACTAGAATATAATACTCTTAAAGAAACATCGCTTCTATAAATTTATTCAAATTTAGAGTTAGTGAACCGTGAAAGAAGAGAGCGAGAGAGAAAGAACACTTTACCGAAATTTAAATCAGAATACATTTATAGAAAAGCAAATAGGATCCGGTATAGAATTGTTGTTTGCCATAGATCTATCGGTTGTTGCTGAGCTGGTAGTCCATTAAATGTGTTTCTAGCAGTCTATTGTCTTTTCTAAGTGAGTGACGGAATCTCTAACGCCAGATGGCATCTTGAATAATATCACGTGACTCCCGTTTTAGTGAAAATGCTATTACGCGTATTGTCAAGCAAATTTGATGTGTTGATACCTTTTGACGTGTCATACTTAGTGGCACCATGTTGTCATGGGAACAGATGCACCAGTCGTCTAGCTTGCCGGGAGTTTTCTAACCTTGTTTCTTCCTTGTCTAACTGCATTCTCGTCTACTATAAATTGTCTTTGTAACGCAGCTTTGATTCGTATTGGACTAGGTTGATAAATTTCCTAACATCATCAAAGTAGCTTTTAAATTTTCTTCGGATGGCAACACGTTCTTTCTCATCTGTCAGCTACCAAACAACAAATAAAAGAAAAGATATAAGGAACGTAATGCGACAAACATCTCCTTTTCTTTCCCTGTAAATACAACAGAACTAAATATGGAAACACAAAAGTAGAAGAGTGTAGATGTTTAACTAAAGATACCCTTTCTAATTAAGTGCCTTTATTGTGAAAAAAGCCTCATCGAGACTTCGTGAAAGCGAAAGAACTTTTGCATTAAAGTCCTCAACGAACAGGTGAACAAACAGATTTATTCTAGTTTTAAATAAAAATGCCAGAAAATTCCTAAACGCTTTATAATAAAGGAAAGAATTTTTCTCCGTTTAGAAGGAAAAAATTAATTGTTTTAGGAAGATTTTAAGTTACTGTTTTCGGTAGTAAATCAGTTTCCCAAGTAAATTAACGTTAAAAATAATCAGTCATCAGTTTAAAAAAGTAAATTGGAATTTTTGCATTGAAAAATTGTTTCTGTACTTTATTTATTTTTAAAAGTTTAAACAGAACTGTATTTTTGTTAATTTCTGATAAATGTCAATTAATCTTCCAAACTTTTTTTTAAACGAGAAAAGTTTAGAAGATTAATTGACATTTATCAGATATTAACAATTACTACTTAAAAAATAAGAAAACTCTTGTCTAGATCAATTAAATATTATAATGTCCACAAGTCTAGTTTATTCTCGCCCAAACACTACATCATTTAGTTTGACGATTTTTTTTTCTTTGGAGAAAACCCCATTTTGAGCCTCTTTCAACACTAACGTTATGGTAAGCAGATCTAATCCCGAGAATCACTGAGTTGCATAATTATTCTATTTCCCAATTAATTTTCAGTCTAACCGAAGCAAAATTGGGCTCAAAAAAAATATGCAAACATTTATTCAGTAGAGCGTTTTTTTAATCTTTTTATCACTAAAAAAAATAATTATTCTAAAGAGGTTTGCGGATTTGAAGTTTATGTAACTCGTGTTGTGAATCGACCAAGTTACCGATCTAATTTTGTTTGTTTTTATAGCAAAATAATCTTCCAAGGAGTTTAGAATTTAAACAAATCTCCAGAATCTAGTTTTTTTTTTCCTTTGGCATGACAAAAAAAAAACTTTAATTTGTGGTGATTATTTTATTTTTATTTAAATTACAAGCATACTTTTTGAATTTTCATTTATGAAAAAATAAAAATGCATATTTTGCGATGCAGTTTTCCTAAAATTTAAGCGATAATCTTACGAAATTCGATAATTTGAAGTGTTATTTCTACACAAAATAATAATTTTTCGTGCAAATAGCGATTTGAATAGCTTAAGACAGCAGAAAGACTTTTTTTTTGGAAAATTTGCTTCTACTCATACAAAATATGGCATTAGCAATCCCCTTTAGGATTTCGTAGGGTTCTGGGGAAATGTGCTCTGTTTGATATCTGCCATCCATTTGGGAACGTCATAGAAATGTCGAGAACATAGAACTTTGGCTTAACAGTGAGAATCGTAAGCTATAATGTTTACATTCTATCTCTGTAATGTTATTGAACAAACACAGGATGGAAACGTATTCACTCCACATCATCAAACCTCTCTTTGTATTATAGCGGGCTATTTGCAATTCCTGGTTTCGTATCTACTCACCGAGTCACGTGATGTATTTTGGTCTCTATGACAACACCGCATCCATAGAACAGCTGTAGCATGTCAGCAACACGCGTTCATCTACTTGTTAATCCCTGTTCCTTTCACCGAGAAAGTAGAAGCGCAAAACTAATTGAAATGCCGTTATGCAGCTATCACCAAAAATCTCACCCAACAATAAGATTTTCTTCGTCCTAATGGACAATAAAAATACCAAAACGATGGAAAAATCGTTGCTGAAAAACACCCAGATTTATTTTTAGATTGAAATAATAGATGAATCCGGCTTCGCATCAATCTTTACTTTCGATGTTTTAATTTTTAATATTAATGAAGATAGTAGAATAAATCTTTCCAGATAAAATTTATACGATTTTTTTTTATTTTATTTCACTATAAATGATTTCACCTTTTACTTCTCCTGGAATATAAACCTTGGTACAATAGAATTCAGTCCAGGTTAGTATCCATAAAAAGAGTTTTAAAGCAACGATATTTCACCATCAGGACATTTCATATAGTGTATAATCTTAAATCTTCAGAAATCAACTGAAAACGTTGCTGGAAAATTCCGTTAAAGCACCAAACAAGGTTAAATTAATTTGTATTTTAGCATTAAATGCCGCTTTATCGCTTAATGCAAGTCGCTACGCTGTAAAAATTAACGAATTTTAGTTAATTTTCTTGCATTCAATACGAAATTTCCGTCTTTGACAGACATTTAGAAAAATTCAGATGTTACTTAAAAAATATGCATCGAATAACATTTTAAAGTGAAGAAAAAAGCACAATAAATTTTACTAGATAAAAATGCGGAATAAACAAAACTGAAAGCATTCTTTTGTGGAAATCATTCAATTTAATGAGACTAAATCTTCATGCACTCCTTAGTTTTTGCCTAGTGACAGCAATAATCGAAAACTGAAATTTACCGTAAGAAAAAATAGCGATGATATTGTAAAAAATGTTTTAGTGTTGAAGAGTTTTGTCATGGTTTAAGATTGCGATTTTGATATATGAAAGAAAGATAAATCATTGAGTATAATATATAGGATAGATTTTATAGAGAGGAAACTATACTCGGGTTATCATTCAAAAATTTTATAAACTGGAGTTTTTTTTTTATTTTTAAAGTTTTCTTCCGGCCTTCGATAAACTGAAAAAGCTAGCGAAAAACGTCGTAAACATTTTACTAATTTATAACATGTAAAAAATTTATCATGTTTTTGTCGATTTCTTGCATGCTAATGTTTTCTCATCTGTCTAGTTCTCGTTCGTAAAAAAGAAAAAACTGACCGATAGTTCTGTAGCCCTCCTGGAGTTTTAGATTCACATCTTGAGTCTCTCCTTGATAGATAATTCTTTGTAACGTGATATAAGGCAGAAGTAGAAGATTTTCCGCAATCTAAACTCGCATAGACTTCCTTTATTAACAGATTTTTCTTATCTCGGTCTAGCTCGAATTATGTGTTAACCTACTCGGTAAAGACACGCAGACTGTTGCTGAAGAAGTATTAAATAAATTAAGGTATAAATTGTAAAGCTTTGTTAATATCTTCACTAAACTACTTTGAGTAAGTTTAGATTGTGCCTAGGCAGTGAAATATTACCAAGAAATTCAATGTGGCTGAGATATGCACAGGGATCATCAATTTACTAGAGGCGAGTACACACGAAAGAAGAATACTTTGTTGAAGCTTTAACCGAAATTAACCAAACAATGATTCTCTGGATTTAGAGCTCGAGGGAAGTAACAGAGAGAAAGAGAGATAAAGCTTTTTATTTTTTTATTTTTTTCTTTACCCTTCAAAATTATCTCATAATTTATTACAGAATAAAAGCTAAAGGTTTTGCGAGAAAAGGGAGGAAAAAAAAAACATGATTAAAGCCAAACTATCTTTTATATAAATTTTAAAAATTATGACATCTTTCAAATGTGTTTATTTTGGGTCGTAGAATATTTGCATTAAATTTCTAGTTAATGAAAGATAAATAGGATAATAATTTTGCTCGAAGCACATTATATGATTTTTATGCGATAGAATAGCATTACGTCTCACCGTCTTCTTTTCATTCTATATAGAAATAACCTAAGCTTAAAATATCTAGAATATGAAACTGCATGTCATTTTTATAGCATGTCGCGTAGTTTTTCCCCTTAGCGTCCTTTACATGAACTAAAGTCTGGACGTATCAAAGTTTCTCCGTCTTCCCAGCCAGGACAGAAACTGGCGATCGTTAGCTTGATACATGACCACCATAAAATCCGTCATGGTACATAAAACACAACTCTGCTTGCTGCCTTACTTAGTCGATCTCAGAAAGTTGGTGCTAACCTCGTCCGGCTGTGGTGAAGGTTAATTGCTATTGCAACCGAGCTTCGCTATTCGTTCCTTTTTTTTTTCTTCTTCTTTCGGGCATCTTATTTGTACTACCTGTGAATATGTCTGTACGTAAGATATAACAAATTTTATACCTTTCTTCCAAATATCTCTTTTTGTTAATATCGCAACGACTCGCATTTTTCTTCGGTATTACATTTTTTCTTCTTTCTATTGCTAACATTATCTAGAAAACGAAAAGTTAGAATGACGTTCTTAACATAAAAATACAATATTTTAGCAGATTCTAAAACAAAATGGCAACGGGCCGAGCTTCTAACAATATTTCTTTATTTCGCCCTTCAAAAATGACGTTAGAAAAATCGAGAGATTTGTTTAGGAATTTTTTTACAGAGAATTTCAGAATTTTAAATCTCTTACGTCTCTATTTTTATTTTTTTATTTTTATATTGTTAGAGTTTGAGAATTTTTTTAAGGAAAATATATGCAGGATAAATCCAAGTTCTCTTAAACTAAGTACTGGTGAGACTCTCCGCCCTATTATACATAAGATATAATAAAAAGTCCAAAGGTAATTTGTTAGAAACGACTCAAGTTCTGAAAAATGGACTCACGAGAGACCCAGACACGCCATTTGTGCCCTTTACCAGGTAAAAAGGAAAACACTACAGTTTGCAAGATTACAACGCCTACGATTGCTTATGACACGCATATTAATCCTGTATGGTATATAAATCTTCGGCAATTTTAATTACGTTTCCAGTTTTTTAACTGTTATCAAGTGCTGCATTAATCAAGGAGCCATTTTGCGTAACTTTCTGTTATCTGCATGGTTAGCGCTACACAGCACCTAACCACATTCAAGTTTCAGTAGCTGTTTCCTCTTTCCAACCGCAGCGGTTAAGAACAAACTACTGCTAGACTTTATATTTAAATAACGATGTGGAACGTTCCGCCCCGTAATTATTATATTGGGTTCATCTACGTAAAGGTTAGAACCTATTTAATACATCAGGCAACGTTTATTATTCTCGTAAGAAGCGTCACACTCTAACGCCATTATTGAATTAAACGGAATTAAATATGCAGAATGTAAAGTAGAGAAACAAAATTATCAAGAGAGGAAAATGTTTAATTAATAAGCAATAACCATCTGTAGAAATAGGAACGAGTAAAGAATAAATATTTGAAGAGATAGCCTAACAGATTTATCAATATTCATTTTCTTATATTTATTTGTGTTCTGAGAGCAAATATAAATATCTGATCCAGTGATGGACCTTCTCTCACTTAACAAGAAGCGAGACAACATTTGACAGAAAAGTTAAGCGTAATGAAAGAGAGAACGATTTCACACAAGACAGCATACCTATCATCCAGAAAGAAGGTTATGGAATGTCGCTTCGTTGCCATAGATACTGGACAGCATCTTTGCTAAACTTCAGATTATTGTGATCATCATCTCATGTCACTTGTCTTCCTCCATTTGTTATCTCTTTATTTTGTCATTTCTATCAACTTTGTGGATATATGTTAAAATACGATTGGTTTATTTTCTTCTATAAAAATTTCGAACTGGTACCGGTTCCGAATTGCTTCTCCAGAATACTAAAATTACTTTAAGAGAGAAGATTCTCTTCGATTGTTTTTGCTTTCTATCGCATTACCTGGATCTCATTATGTCATTGTTGAAATGTTTTCTAATTTTTTTTTAGTTCCTCTAATGCGATTCGTGAGAGAAACCAATCTATCAATTGCATAGCCAATAACTAAGTTATTTAGTTAAAAGCCGAGCTGGTGATTAATGAAGGGTATTAAATTAATTATACTTTTATTAAACGAAGAACAAAATGGAGATTGGTATCACAAGATTATTGGAATTGTTTGTGTTCGTTTTCCGTGAATCGCCAGCCATTTTCTTCGCAAATGAAACTAACTTATCGACTGAACAATTCTAAATCATTCATAGCATTGGAGCAGTTTTCTGTTAAGCAACATAAACCACTATGATGGAGATGAAAGGATGTTTTCTGTTCCCAGGTGAGAAATGTCAATCTGACGTATTGGTAGGTAATTTGTCTGTGGTTTGTGAGACCCAAGCGAGACATTACTACAGATCAAATATTTTTATGCCACCAAACTATACCTTTCATATGCCACCAAATATCTTTTTACCTTTTATAAAAACTTTCTTTTCCCCATTAAAAAAAGCAACAGACCTGATTATTAATGGCATTATTCAGTTTTTCCATCCAGGTGGCAATACCCCTCCTGGGACTAAAGAGTTGAGAAAGGTCAACTTCCGAACTGGCGTCTGAAAATCTCGATACTAGACGAAGATCAATATGTTCTGTCCAGGGGGCACAATCTCTAGCTTTTCCGGTTGACCAGACTATCCGGATATGGCGGCCAGTTGACCCGGAAACACTATCCTTCTATGGCAAAGAGAAGGCGAGAGTTTCCTGTGTTATCGCAGACGAACAGACTGAAGTTTAGAGCTCTGGTTACGACCAGGGTCATGTCCACAGATTTTCTTCCACAGGCCTCTAATGGAATGCTCTGTAGACCATATTGCCCTTCATCCATCATTTCTGTCACGTGATCAAACGCCCTACATTTCAATACTGATAAAGAAGGAAACACTTCGAAAATATTCCGAAAGGGTTCGATTTTTATCCACTTCGGAATATATTTCGGAAGTAATATCTCTATTCGAGAAGCTTATAAAATCGAATTTAATGTTTAAACTGTGTTACCGCTTTAAAAAATATTATCCGAAGTATACTTTATAAACAAATTTATAATTGATTCTCCGAGTAAAACTGTAAAAACTCTACGATTAATAAAACGATTTGCACATTTCCAACATCGAATTCACATTTTTAGAATTAAATTTTCGATTAAAAAAAAAATAAAAAATAGCATATTTGATCGTAGCCAAATAAGAACCGCTTTCGGAATAGGTAAATCATCATTAATATGATAATCGCAGTTTGCGATTATCATCTTAATGTTAGTTTTTTCCATAGTTGGCAACAACTTTTCTTAAGAATAAATGGTGTGGCTGGAAATGGGCAAATGACTGACTCCGGGCAAAATGTCGTAAAAGAGACAAAACGCTAGGATTTTCAACGACAACGAAAGATTTACGCTAAAACTACTGACGTAAATATTTTCTAATGTCTCAGGAAAGCATCGTACTGCATTGTAAGTGTATCCACGTCTACCCATCAATGTTTCTTACTTCCTTACTACGTGATGTGTGTGTTTCGTTTCCGCCTGATCTTCACGTGCCCCTTTTCCTACCTGAAAGAGTATTTTACTTTAGTCTTTGTTTCTGCTTCGACAAAATGATAAAGCTTTTCAATGGTTGTCTCGTAATGCCTATTTTTTCCTCTTTTTCTTTTCCTAGTTATCGATGCATTCCGCATTTTTATTATTTTATGTTTTCCTTTTAGAATACGCATAGGCTGTTTTAGAGAATAACAGAAACTGTTTCCTTTAAAATTTAATTACAATTAAAATACTATAATTAATATTTGCTAGTTTTAATCGTCGGAAACAACGTGTTTATAAACGAGATTTAATTTCTTAATAATTAATTAGCTGTACCAGCCTGTTAATAAGCTTAAATTGCAATTTATAATTTAATTTGCTTTAAAATATCATTTTTAATAGCAATTTCTCTGCATCTCACATACGAGAAGGAATATATTATGTCTTGAAGATATTCAGCCTAAAATGGTAAATTTTGGTAGTTAACAGCATTGCTTTCTCTCTCGCTTTTGACGTAATGCGATAAATTCTAAGAAACGTTGCATCTAGAGCTTCTTATAAACCTTATGTTTCTTCCCATCCTCGCCCAGAATCAATGATCCATCCATTAGTATGTAAGCTTTCTAGAGATCAGTAAGAATTTCAAAATACTGTATAGAAAATGGAATATATTACACAATTCTAATTTATTGGATTTGTGATATGTAAACTAGTTCATTTATTTTTTATCGATTGGATAAAATGTTTTAATCGAGAAGAAACAGTTTCTGTCACGTTTTGCAATATTTGCTTGTTTCTAATTTAACAGCAAATATTTTCTTCTGTAAGATTTAGTCTCAAGTGTTTTCTCTAAAAGATTGCAGCTTAGATGTACACATTTGATATCGCATTCCGAGCTGGTAAATTTAAAACTGCGTGAAGCATCTTCTAAACAGAAAGAATTCTTTGTTTTCCTATTAAGTATAGTGTAAATACAGGTTATTTCGTAAAGTTAACCGAACTATTTCTCTGTGATATGCATAACTTAATTTTCTGGGCAGCTTGATTGCAATAAAATGGCTTAATGCTAAAAAAAATCATATTAAGATAGAATTTAGTTAGAATGATATTTTCGATATGAAAATTGATATCCATACATCATGTTAATGGCAATAAGCAGGAAGATATCCTAGTGTTTCTATTTCCTATTATTTTTTTCAGCTTTTCATTTAAGATACTGTCTGGAAGCAATACTTTGCATACTTTTTTAAGCAATTTTTACAAAAAATTAGTTATGTATTTATATGCTTGGTTCCAGGGCCGAATTTACACATAAGACAAACAAGCTGCATCTTAGAGCATCACATTACAAGAGAATTTATGTTTCACAAAAAAAGATCTTTCCCTCAAATGTATTTAAATGTTACATTTAATGTAAATGCCCTATTTGGTTTATCCATAGCTCTATTCATCTGTCTTCATTAAGATATCTCGAAAACCAAACATCTAAGAGCATTCAAATTTTAGATGATTATCCTTTTCTATCCATTCTATCCCTTACAAATTTTGAATTCCTTACGTGGTCCCGATAAAAGATGGCAGTCGTTGGAAATCTTTAAAATTCTATATACTGTACTGTATTTGAAAGTATCGCACATGAGAGACATACTCATTTGAAAGGATTTTTTTATAAAAAACTGGCTATAACATTTTATCATCATTTAAAAAGCTTTAACTATATTTTTCTTTATACCAAAATATTCAATTATGTGATATGATTTACTTTTGGGACAAAAACGCTTTATGTTCGTGGAGCGTGTGTCTATCCGCTTAATGTATTTTTTTTTTTTTACTCAGATAACTGATAATTATGAGGGTTTGATCCCGCTCAGTCAATAAAACTAATAAAAAGTTATATTTTATTAACTGATGTTTTTTTATTACTTCTTCAGTTGCTTCAAAAATATGTTAGAAATTTCGCCTGAGACACGTTATATTTTGCTGTACATAACTTAATATTTAATATTTATCAATAAATCCTTTATTACTTTTCAGATCATTAATTTTATATCTGATCATTTTTTTAATATTTTTTATGGATATAAAAGCAATAAATAAATTAAATTTTAATCTACCAAGAAATTAAAAAAAAAACTAGACATTAAATTATATTTCTTGCGAGATTTTTATGTAACTTATTTATACAGAAACGAATACGCAATTTAATGTGGATAAATTGTATTTTTATGAGAAAATTAAAATTTTAAAATAAGTTTTTTTTTTTT
>AYEL01059950.1:0-13511 GCA_000484575.1 Olivierus martensii | reverse complement strand
AGAGCCCTTTAGCAGTCAAAAGATTTTTATTCAGAAACGCTTTTGACATCTTCCTCAGCTGTTAACAACAGAGGAAGATGCCAAGAGCGTTGAAAATGTTACTGATAAAAATCTTTTGACTGCTAAAGGGCTCTTGTGTAGTTTTACTTGTAATTTGTGTTACAAAATATACTTAGAAAATAAAAAGTAATCTAAGATAACAAGTGGTTAAGAAAGAACTAATTGCATATATTTTGAATGTATCATTTAGTTAAAAGTTAAGGGTTTAAAATATGTCATCAAAATCATCTTCAATGCAATTAATTTTTACATTAAATTATGTAAATAATAATCTAAATATATTCTGTTTTAAAAGGGAAAATCATCAAACCATACATTATTCTTTGTTTTTATGCTAAGTGCCCTCTCTCGTCAATGATAAAAAAAATAAAAATTTTAATAAAATCTATAAGGCAATTTCATTATTCATCACTCTCATTTTTCATCTCATAAGATTGAATGTTTTGCCATTTTTTAAATGGGTAAATCTAGAGTTAGTTAATGTTATTTAAAATTCGACTTTAATGCCTGATCACTTTATTAAATTTGACAAAAATCAATTGAATAATTCAAAAGTTATTAAAGAGAAATCTCTGAAGTTTGAATCTCCATTATTTTTAAATAGTTGCAGATAAAGAATTAATTAATACGACACTGAGATCATATTCAAATGGCATGATCTTGTAAATTTCATAAAAATAAAACAAATAGTTTAGGATATATTAAGAGATTATCTCACAAGTTTAAACAGCTGCCATTTTTGAATAGTTTAGCTAGAGAGTTAACTGAGGCAATGTTAAGAGTATCTTTAAAGATAGAATATCACTACCAAATTTCTGAAAATCTGTTAATTAATTCAAAAGTTTTCGTGGTGACAGATAATAGAAAGGTGATCTCTTTTTATGTAAATATAACTATCAGAAATTAGGCTAAAAGACAACAAAGAGCAATTCAGAAAAAATTTTTTAAATGTTCAATGAAAATCTCACTGAAAATGATGTTTATATGTAAAAATGTTTATAATGCATAGAATCCTTGACTTACAATAATTCATACTTATGATGATAATTGTTTATGACAGAAATCTGCTTATGATAGTAGCCATACCAGTGCATGATCATTATTCAGTTATTTGATTGATTCATTTCAATTCAAGAATATTGCCAGCAGGTGATTGTGTGGTAATATCACACAACCACCTGGATATGATAATCTTGTTAATCTGTAAAATAAAAGCAAAATTATAATTTAAATAAAATAAATGATGCTCCTCGAGTTACAAACTTAATTCGTACGTAAGCTTGTTCGTAACTCAGATACTATTGTTATGCTCTCTCTTGTTAGCTGAGAATTTGGATTAAATCCAGGTTCTACATCACTAAAATTTATCAGGGAGATCCAGATTCAATCCAATTGATTCAAGCTAGTCCATTATGGAAGTAAGTGGCCTGTGATGATTTTTTGGGTATTTTCAATTTTTTTTTGAAACATTCAGCTACAGAACTTTTGTGAAAATGTTGTCTTTTTTTTTTTAAGATGAACTTCTTTATAATATCAAGTTTGTTTTATAAAATATAGTCTGTTATAGTCCCTACCACTAATCTCTTGTTAAAGCAGTATAAAATAGGACACATTCCAATTGAAGAATATTTTTAGAAATGTTTGCAATGATATCTCATGTTATAAAGAAAATTATTTCAAAAAGATTCCCTAAATATACAATTCAGGAAATGTCTAAAATGACTCATATCTAATACTTTTTTAATAATTTTTATATGCAATAGCATATAAAAATAATAAAAATGTATTAGATTCAATAATTTCTATAGTAAATTAGATAGTGATTCTGTCAATAGGAAAGCAATTGTCTCCTCATCCTTTAATAATTAATTTAAACATTTAAGTAAATGAAATTCTAGCATTCCATGCATACAAAACCACCTAAAATTTCATTTTTTGTTATACAGTCATACCTTGATTTAAGTTGTTTCAATTTACACCATTTTCAACTTTACATTGATTTTTTGTTGATGATAATAGGAAAAAATAAAAGTTTATTAAAGATAAAGTCTCACAGGCGTAAAACATGATGTAAATATTCCAGTTTATCAAGACTGATATCACTTCTACTATATGACTAGATGCTGTATCTTTACACTGAAGTTATTTTTATTCAACTTTCTATGCTGCATACTAGAATACATTGATCATTTATCCAATCATGATATGAGCTGGTTGTTGAAACTTTATTGTTCTCTGAAATGATATATGTGATGTTGAATGTAATGATCTTTCAACGTGAGAAATTTGCATTTTTCTGTCTCTAAAATGGTAAAGTGATGTAGCTCTAATCATTTGATGGGAACAGTTGTAACACCACCTACAAGAACAGTTTTAACATTCATACAGTTTGAATTTTGCAACTGCAAATCCATGACATTTTATAAATTTATGAATGAAGTTATTGATAAATAACGCAATTCTTGAGTTTCACTATCCATGTTGAATGAACTAACTTCAAATGACATCATAGTAATTGGACAATAGTTAAATGACTTTGTATATTTATGTTGCAGCATCCACTTTCGAGCACACCTGATGTTTTGTGCATGATGCCAGTGGGATACCCAGAATCTTTGGTACTCAGGGTATCATTTTTTTGGCCTCCTCTCACCTCCAAAAAACATATGTTTTAACTTTCAACACATATTTTATTTTGCATTCTGCAGCACTTAACATTTATGAAACATTCAACAAAATATGCACATTTTGGTTTGAATTTGAATTAACTATCTGCACATATTGTATATGTATGTTAGGGCTTGCAAACCGGTTTTATAAAACCAGTTAAATCTGGTTTTCATATTGAGTTGTTAAAACCAAAACCGAGCTTCTAAAATTGGATTCGAATATTTTTTTACTTAGTCCTCAAATATAGTTTTTTGTTACGCACATTTTCTTTTGTTTGTTCATTTATCAACTATTTTATGTTTTAAACATGTACTTGCCTCATTTAGACTCTTCATTCAGTGCTTGTGGACAGGGCCGGTAGAAGTGGATGTGCAGGTTGTGCACCGCACAAAAGGATTAAACTATATGGAGCGCCAAAAAATGATTGGTTTTAAACATGTACTTGCCTCATTTAGACTCTTCATTCAGTGCTTGTGGACAGGGCCGGCAGAAGTGGATGTGCAGGTTGTGCACCGCACAAAAGCATTAAACTATATGGAGCGCCAAAAAATGATTTTTGAAAAATTCACAATGAAATTCTTAATTTTTTTAAAAGTAATTAATATTTTACATTACATTACAGAAACAAATTTTGCTGCTTTGTTAGCAACAGGTGTTCAATCTGAGAGAGTATTTTCAATCACTGGTCTCTCTAACACAAAATTAAGGACAAGTCTATCAGGAAAAATGGTTAATATACTGTTTTTTTTTTTTTTTTTTTTTTTTTTTTTTTTTTTTTTTTTTTTTTTTTTTTTTTTTTTTTTTTTTTTTTTTTAAAGGATTATTTTCAGAAAAAATCTGAGCAATAAATAGTAAAGTAATTCCCACAAGCTGTTTTTTCACATTATTTTTATTTATTTATTATTATTATAGAGCCTATTATTATTTTTTGTTTGCTATACGATAGTATAGCTTTCATTCAAAGAATTTGAATACAATTTGTAATTTTGTATAATCTCCAGCTGCTTACTTTTTTGGAGCATTTAATCTTTTTTTAATTTTTACTTTTTTTACTATAAGAAGTGATATTGATACTGTAAGAGTGTTTAAAGATTTAATTACATTTTGTACAACCTACCATAGATAAAATAAATATCTATGTTATAAGCTTTCAATTATTTTTCTTAAGTCTGAGAAAATTGGTTTTAAAACCGGTTTTAAGAGTAAACTTCGATTAAATTCAGTTTTGAAATTTCTCTATTTTGTGCAAGCTCTAATATATGTCATATTTAGCACCATATTAAAACTATTTAATAAATCTTATTATTTACTTATAAAAATATCAATGCTAATTTTTTATATATAAAATCACATATTTAATTAATATAAGTATGCTATTATCTTTCAATAAAATAATAAATTCAGATTTTTGCAATAAATTAATATATTGAATAAAATATAAAAAAACTTCCTTGGCTTTTTAATTTCTATTGTTATAAGGTTATTCGTGCCAATAAATTATCAGCATTGAGTAAGTAATTTAAACTGAAAAGAATCAGATGTATTCTGTTCATTCTATTGAAAGACATCAATGTGTATCATCTACATTGAAAACATATGACTTGTGGATTATCATTAAAAAACTGTATTATTTATTGATATTATTATAATTCAATATAGGTATTACTCGAATTCAAATATAATTTATTTATAAGTTTTGTCTGGAATTTGACATCTATGTTTTACATCAATCCAATACTATTTAACACATTATATATATTGTATTATATGACAGAGTTGCAGAGTCAGATGGCAAATGATCTGACTCCGATTCCACCTTTTAAAAAATATCCGACTCCCTAAAAATTATAAGGTCTGACTCCGACTCCGGGAAGTTCAAAAATCTGACTCCAGCTTTGACTCCACCCAAAAACCTCCGACTCTGCAACCCAGGATTGCAGAATCAGATGACAAATGATCCAACTCAGACTCCACTTTTTAAAAAAAATCCAACTCCATTTCCAACTCAGTGGCATAGCTGATGGTCAGCAGACCCCACGATGTGGGGGGTCCCCAACTCACGTTGAAGAAAAAATCCTCTAAAACCCAAACAATCAATCCCCAATAACCTCAATTTTAACACAGAATAAAAAATCCTCTAAAACCCAAACAATCAATCCCCAATAACCTCAATTTTAACATAGAATAGTTAAACCTATTTAACGCAGGGCATCAGCGTTCGTTAGCTGGAACTCTAAAACTTGGATTTAGTGCTAATTTACAATTTATGTATTGTTTTCACATACATTTTTTATGTTTCCAGATGCAGCGATTGTTTGATTAAAGTGCTACAGTAAATTTAATGCAATGCTCTCGAAAGTGGCAAGCTACCATTAAACTAAGCTGTATACATCTATACGACACAAGTTTAAAATCTTATACATAGAACAAGTGAATCAAATTATGCATATCATTTGTTAGAATGTAATCATGTGTTTAATGATGATTTTAAAATTTTACATAACTCGACAAAATAAAAAATATTAGATTTATTAGAAACAGAACAATCTTTTTCTAAACTAACAATGATTAAAAATTATTTATGTAGCACAATAACGCAAGTGCTATTAGTAGGTTTAGCTATGTTATCCATAGAATACGATAGAACTAAAAAATTGCATATAAAAAAACCAAACATTTTTAACGATTTTGTAACAGCATGTAAGCTTAAATATCTTCTGATATATTTAATTGTTGTTTAATTTGTCCAAATAAAATTTAAATCAATTCATTTAAATCAATTTCATTTAAATCAATGTAGATCTGTTTAAAAATTTTACAATTTGTATATATAATAAAATTAATTTCACCTGTATAAAGTTTCATGTATTAACCTTATTAATAAATTAATTTGTGTTAGGCTTTGTGTAAATATTTCATGTATTAACCTTATTAATAAATTAATTTGTGTTAGGCTTTTTTTACATTGACATCCTTATAAATAAACATAGACTCTCAGAGTTACAGGGTTTTGATCATTTACATTTAAGCAAATTATTTTTATGCCGACATTTATTATAAATGCACGTCGGTGCCCTGCATTTTTCTTAAGTCTGAGAAAATTGGTTTTAAAACCGGTTTTAAGAGTAAACTTCGATTAAACTCAGTTTTGAAATTTCTCGGTTTTGTGCAAGCCCTAATATATGTCGTATTTAGCACCAAATTTAAAAAGAAATTATTTATGAATATCAATAATATTAAATAATTTTTAAAAACTGAAAATGATACAAAAATTTTTGTATCATTTTCAGTAATCTGGTAAGTAGTAATGATATTCCATGCTCTTGGCCCATTCAGCTGGAGCCCAGGACAGAGTCCTGGGCAGCTGGACATTTGCCATCTGATTCTGCAACCCTGGGTTGCAGAATCAGACGGCAAATGATCCAATTCAGACTCCACCTTTAAAAAAAAAAAAGTCCTGGGCAGCTGGACATTTGCCATCTGATTCTGCAACCCTGGGTTGCAGAATCAGACAACAAATGATCCAACTCAGACTCCACCTTTTAAAAAAAAATCCGACTCCAACTCCCTAAAATTTGTAAGGTCTGACTCCAGGCAGTTTAAAATTCTGATTCTGACTCTCCAAAAACCTCTGACTCCCAACTCCAACTCTGCAATCCTGTTGTCCCCTCTAGGTCTGCCACTGCATGACGCATTTATGACAGAATATTAATGCCGTGTTTTATGCCTGTGAGACATAGCCTTAACATCAGTTTATGCAAATTTATATTACATTATATGTTCATGGTTAGACACAACACCATATATGAAAGTAGGCTCCCCAATCATTTTTCATTTATAGTATTATATCTATGATATTCCAAATTATGGAAAATTTGAACTAAAGTCAAAGGTTTTGACTTCCTGTGTAGGTTGCATTCAATACATTATATAATTTTATTTTCATACAATAGTTAGGAACAAAAATAAAACATAATGAAAAAGTATTTATAATGAGAAACCTCAGATCTCATCTCTTCCAATACTTAATACAGGTAAAAATAAAGAAACATTGTATCTTTTTAAACTTATTCTTATTCAACCTTTGTATGTATTTTCTTTATTTATACAAAATTATAACAAAAATCATATATATTAAATAATTAGTAGCAGAACTAAACATAACAAAGAACTATTTATTAAACTGCAACTTTAACAAAAAATGAAATTTTAACCAGCTTTTATTTATATTAAATGTTAAAATTTTGCTTGTCTAGAAATTCACTTAATCACTTAACAAAAATTTAAGCAATGTTTATTTTTTAACATTCCTCAATCATCAGTTGATTATTAAAAAATAATAGAGTTATTTAGTACTCAGATATTGTATTGTTTAATTAGTAATTCCAGTTAATTAACTTCTTAGTAATTCCATTCCAGACAAACTGCCAACTGCCATTATTTGTGATAGAGTCATTAGGACTTTTCAGTAAAGTTATCAATTCAAAAATTGGATCATCAAAAAACTTTTCTGAAGTATAAGGCCATTCAGATTTGGATATTTCATGTATAATTGTGTTGCACTTCCATCATGAAGATCAGGGTTTGTTCCTATACATCCAGATTTTAATCAATCTTTAATGTCATAATCTTCAAAGTATTAAATTTAAAATCAAAAATATCAATTGTATTTGATCATATCATTGTTAAATTAAGCAGAAAACATGTGACAAATGATATAACAAATATTTCCTAAGGGAAGGATTTTAATAGTTATGTTTACCATAACTATTTTGTTTATGGATGTGAAATCAAATGATAAAAAATTCTCATAAAAAATATATCAGTACAAAAAAGTACTGTATTTGTTTTCAGAGGAATATATGTTTGTTTCTTCAGATCATAAAATATTAGTTTTTATTTATGAGATTAAAAAAATTTTATTTTCTAATAATTTTCATCTCATTTCATACATGAAACAGTTATGGTAAACAAATATAAAAATGCTTCCTTTAGAGCAGCCATTCTCAACCTGTGGCCCACCAAGCTTTTACCTGCGCCCGGAACGCACAGTCATGAATTTAATGAAAGCACGGAATTCTTTTCCCACATGCAAAAAAAAATTCTGACAAAGATTTTTTTTAAATCAGGAAAAATTAGAATTTTCCTGATTTGCTACATCCTCCCTGATGCACTTATGAAATTTTACAGGTGATAGGTCAGTTCGGAAACCACTGATCTATGGCATTCACAAATTGAGAAGTCAAGAGTGTTTTGTAGGCAATTTTTTAGAAGTCAGACTTTTTCACGTGACACCAACTGGTTGCTGACTGCTAATATAGTATATTGCAGCCTGGTTAATGTAGCAAACAAATGTATGCAGCCCAGGAAATAAAAAGGTTGAGAACCATTGCTTTAGAGAATATATTTATCGCCTCATTTGTCACAGCTATTTTTTATTTAAATTAATAAATATTTGATCAAATGCAATTAATATTTTTGATTTCAAACTTATATTTCTGTATGGTATTAAAAAAAAATCCATAAGTTATTCAAAAGAAATGTAATCAAAAATATATTTCAGAAATTATAAATTTTTAAGGAGAGATCTATATCATGAAAATTTTTTTATTAATTTTATTTTCTGCCTTTTCCCAATGTTCTATTTTTAATTTGGGATGATGATGTATAATTGTAAGAATATATAACAGTAAACATTTATAAAATTATGTTCTGCTGTAGTAACTGAAAATTTTAGATTAATAACAATCTAACTTTATAGACAAAAGCATACATCATGCAGACATAAATAAAAATTAAATTATTAATTTTAATTTTTTAATATAATAAGCAAATTAATTAATTAGTATAATTGTGATTTTATAATGTATATATATTTAAACAAAATACCTCTACTCTCACTACTATCATATCCAGATTTTTTTGATTTTCTTAATGTTTTCACTGTTTGTTTTGTATGTGCAGGTTCTGGTAATTCTGAAAAATATTTAAAATCATAATATTTACTTTCTTTTAATAAGGAAGAATAGAGAAAATGGAAAATGGATGAAAGCGAAACAAAGAATGATTTTAATATTTGTACCTTTTGTTTTACTTCTAGTTGTCATTTTAAAACTTGTGGATGCCATTTCTTTCATATGAGATGAACTGGGACTTTTTGATTTAGATCTCGATCGTGATCTTGTTCCCTCAAACGGACTACTCTGCAATTCCTGAAAAAATATTATATTAATTATTATATCATACTAACAAAAACAAAGAGAAAACAAATTAGGATCATTTGAAATTAAAATCTCGAGAAAAATTTTTGGTTCAAAGAAAGAAAGATTCCTGGGAAAGGAAAATTTTTTACTATAAATAGTTAATTTTCTTTTTGTGATTTCATTTTAGCCTAACCAGAAGAAAAATAATGTTAATAGTAAAATATCAAAAAGTTACTTTTAGTTAAATAACAAATACTTAAGTAAATAAAACCACAATGATTGGAAAGATGCCTTATTAGACTTAAATTCAAAGATTACTTGGTAGTTAACTGCTCTAAAACTCAAAGTCGAATGGCAAGTAATAGATTAAATAATTAGATAATAGATCTAATTATTAATAATTAGATAATAGATAATTAGTAATAGATTAAATAATTATAAACTATTGTATTATAGTAAGCATTATTATATTTTTATTAAATGCTTTTGAAATGCGTTAACATAAATAAATAAAATGGCAATGACTTTCTGTTATCCAGGAATCAATAAAAAATTTTAAAACTGGAATTAATGGGAAACAAGTTTTTGATTTCTGAATTTTCACTTAATGAACAGTTTTTATGACCCCCAATAACCTTTGTAAAATATGGGATACCTCTATTACAAAATTAACTCAATAAAACATTTTAAATACAATTAATTAAAAATTTAATTTTCACTTACAGTTAATGACTTATTTACTCCAGAAATATGTATGGATTGCTTTTCTGGTGTACTTTCTACATTGAACTGCTGCAGATTATCCAAAGTTTTCATTGGAGAAATATTTGCAAAAGATAATTCATCATTTTTTGAATACATATCTGAAAAATTTATGGTTATAACAAAAATTATATTAGTTAAATATTGTAAAGAAACAATACATATAAAGGGTTAATTAAAGTGCAGGTAGGCCTCGATTAGTGAGAATGAGAGGTCCCATGAATTTCTCACACTATTTGAAGTATTAACTATATGTAAAATATGGTAATTGGTTCTTGCTTTGTGAGATTCTGGCCATTAGCCAACCTCACAATGAATAACCACAATACTAATTGTTTAAGAAATATTTATTTTCATATTTTACATCATTGTTCATCATCTAAATTAATAACTTACCAGAAATTGTCTCTCATATCATCATCAAACTAATTACCAAATTCTATACTGTACATTATATAAATGATAACAAAGCTAAATAATAGTAATGTTAAATAGTTAACTGCAAAAAAAGCCCATCTTTTCTGGTGTTTCATCCCTTCAAAGCCAAATGGATGTTCTTGGACTGTTCCTTGTCCAGTTTTACTAACTGAAAATTAACATTAATTTGTTAATTGACATCATAAAATGGTACTAACCGAAAATTAACATTAATTTGTTAATTGACATCATAAAAGAGAATGGACCCTTTGTTAGTAAGACTGGTCTATGCTTACAACTCGCATTAATCGAATATTGCATTATTCGAACTTGTACTAATCGAAGCCTACCTGTATATAATATTTTAATCCTCCATATCTTATATATACTAGAATTTATGTAACAAATATATATATATATGACATGAGAATATACCTATTATTTCAGATTCATTATCTTTTTCTTGCAATTTATCTACATTGAAATCTTGAGACTCAACTTTCATTTTTTCTTCTGTTGTTTCTTCTTTCAAACATTCTTCATATTCACTCTCTGAATCAGATAAAACAAGTGAAGGTTCCATTTCATTTGTTTTTTTATTATATGATTTGTCTTGATTCTCTAATTTTTTCAAATCAGTTGCATAACAGTTATCATATTTTTCAAGTAATGGCATCTGATCATTTTTCTCTGATGATTCAGAAGTGGCTCTTGACTCTTCTCTCATTTCTATTTCAGGCACATAGAAATCTTCAAAAATAAATTAATTAATTAGGGTACTTCAAATAACATGGAAATATTAATTTTTAAAACAAAATTTTATTTAAAAAATTTCACCTTTTTCTTTAAGTACAGGGGAAGCTTTACAAGAATTTTTTTCAGCATTATCATCATCTCCTAATTCCATGTTTTCTATTAATTACAATATTTTTATTCAACTTTAACAATTATAAAAAGTTTACTTTGTTTTATATCAAAAGATTCTTAGAAATCATTAAGAAAAATAGGGCACAATAAAACTTACCACATACTAAACTTGGTGAATGATATATTTCATCTTCAGATGTTTGTGTTGTTACTGTATTTACATTTTCATGAAGTGTGGGTGATGCACTACATTCTGCTATTCTATATTGAAAAAATATATCATAAATGAACTGTTGAAAATTTGAAATAATATATATTTAATAAAATTCAATATTTATCTATAATGTAATGTTTGCTTAAAATATTAAAAATTTTAGTTTTATTTATTTTAAATTTATCACAATTATTGGTAATCATCAGAGAAAGATTTTGAAGATATCATCCATTGCCTGATCTTTATACAGGGTGGGCAGGAAAAAGCATTTTGTTCCTTACAATGTAGGAATTTATTACATGATATTTCATTTATGTCATAGCAGATATTAGTGGCGGACCATGGCGCAACGTCTAACCTTGCGTGAGTGGACTCAGCTTATAAGTATGGCAGTCCGTGGTACAAATACAGAGATGATGGCAAAGTGTAAAAGGACTTAATGCCTCGGTAGATGCAAAGACCATAAGAAACTGCCATGCGAAGCTAATGAATGCAGGTTCTGTAGCAGATATTAGGAGAAGCGGTCGCCCCTCAACATCCAGGACGGAGGAAAATGTGCAAACAGTTCAGGAAATGTTCACTCAAAGTCCTCAGAAATCATAAAGACAGGCATCTTGCGAAAGTGGTTTAACTCATCATGCAACTTGAACTGTTCTGAAGGAAGAGTTGAATTTACATCCATTACACATTACTGCCAGGAATTATTGCCAGAAGACTGTGATTATTGCTTGGAGTATGGGGAGATGATGCTTGCTTGGTATGAAGACTGGTCTGATCTCTTCGGTAATATCCTTTGGTCAGATGAAGCCATGTTCCATGTTGGAGGATTTGTTAACCGGCACAATTGTTATTATTGGGCAGGAGAGGATCAGAGGATGGTTGTTGAAAAAAAAAAAAACTAGTGAATAATGGTGGTGTTATATGGAATTTTAGCAACGCATAACAATTCCTACATTGTAAGGAACAAAATGCTTTTTGTTTCATGAAAATTGGTTAAGTATTAAAAAAGTTATAAACAATTTTCAATAGGGAGTTAATTTCTGCCTACTCTGCAGATCACAGGAATCTTTAATTTATTCTTTATTTGATTGCTTAACACTGCAACAATGCAGCAGCAGAATTCTGCTCATAATTTGATATTCTACTTTGTTTACTTTGACTTATGACCTCTCTTACCAGGAATTGCTTCTCATACCATCATCAAACCATCCACCAAATCGAAACCAAAATAGCGAATCGAAAGCAGAAGTTGAGCACCACTTTTATATCACTCAATCACATCCCTTTTTTGTTGTAGCGTAATCACTAACCTCTTCTTTTTTTCGTTTCCTGTTTTATTATCAAAAGTGTCCTTCTTTTTATCCATTTCGATACTTTTTAAAAGAGAAAATTCTGTAATATACTGTATGTATACGATAACAAAGCTGAATAATAGTAATATTAAATAGCTACTATACTGTATGTATACGATAACAAAGCTGAATAATAGTAATATTAAATAGCTAACATCAAAAAAGCCCATCTTTCTGGTGTTTAACCCCTTCAAAGCCAAGTGACAGTTGTTGGACTGCTCCAAATCCGGTTTATTAATTTTCAGTTAATAAACTAAGTGACTGTTCTTGGACTGCTCCTCGTCTGGTTTTATTAACTGAAAATTATGTGACTGTTCATGGACTGCTCCTCGTCCGGTTTTACTAACCGAAAATTAACTATTGTTCTTGGACTGCTCCTTGTCCAGTTTTACTAACCAAAAATTAACGAAATTTGTTAATTGACATCATAAAAGGAGGCAGAGCTTTGTTAGTAAGAATGCTTGTCCGGTTTTACTAACCGAAAATTAACATTAATTTGTTAATTGACATCGTAAAAGGGGATGGACATTTGTTAGTAAGACTGGTCTATGCTTACAACTTAAAAGGAAGCGGAGCTTTGTTAGTAAGACTGGTCTATGCTTACAACTCACGGTTTTACTAACCGAAAATTAACGGTAATTTGTTCATTGACATCATAAAAAGCTCCTCGTTCGGTTTTACTAACCGAAAATTAACATTAATTTGTTAATTGACATCATTAAAGGGACGGACCTTTATTAGTAAGACTGGTCTATGCTTACAACTCGCATTAATTGAATATTTACTCGCATTAAATGAAAAACTGTATCATTTTTATAAGTCGCACTAATCGAATATCATATTATTCGAACTCGCACTAATCGAGTCATATATATTTATATATATGACTCGATTAGTGCGAGTTCAAATAATATCGAGTTATATACAGTGAGTCTCATGGTTATTCATACAGATTGTCGAATCTTT